>NJRQ01000935.1:20254-33426 GCA_003063805.1 Aphaenogaster ashmeadi
ACAACTTTTTTATATCACTAACCAAACTCGAGATATAACCCGACCCAATTGCGTGGACCACCCTGTATATATACACAGGGTGTCCCGCCATATTACCTCTTAAGGATGTGTTCCTGAGGTAATTTTCCTATACAGCACAGAACGTTGGAAGAATGTTGCTGAGACGTTGCAATTGTTGAATGTTGAAGGATGAATGTTTTTTTCAACATTGAACCTATGTGGAATTTTCTTCATTGATTGTTAATGTTGCTGCAACGTTGAAACAACATTGAACAAATTATCTTTTGAAACAATTTATTTGATGCAATGATGTTTCAAATAGGGACACTGAAAAGAAATAATATAATATATGTATATATATAAATTTTATGAAATAAAAAATAAATTTTTAAGCATAAAAGTCCTAAAAATATATTAATATATATGGTTTGTTGGTTTTTATCGTAAGAGCAATCTTGTATTCGCATTGATTAAATTCTAAAAGTTTTGATCTATGATCGAAGTATATAAATCAGTAATTTGGTTGATTTTGTCAAAAGTGAACAAATTTACGTAAATAGAAACTCATGGGACTTTAACATTATTTATATAGATAGACCGGCTCTTGCCGTAACAGGCACCGTGGCAATATGTACGTTGCAGACATAGCCTCCGCAGTAGATCTGTCCTTTTCTTCTGGTTGTTTCTGGTGGGAAAGAAGGACAGATCTACTGGAAGAGGCTATGTTTGCACCGTATATGTTGCCACCAATAATATTGCCACCAATTGCCATATTGCCGGCTGTTCGCCTCTTTTTTTTCAATATTGTACAATGATCTTGTATGTTGAATAAATGTTGAATCAATGTTCCTGAATGTTGAATCGCAACGTCTGCAAGACATTACATCAACGGACATTTGACGTTTCTGCAATGTCTTCCATGTTGAATCTACATTTCGCGACGTTGATGCAACATTCGCAATGTTGTAATTCAACGTTTCTGAAATGTTGATTCAACATTTGTGTGCTGTATGGGTTTAAGACGAAAATTTTAATACAAAAATGTCGAGATTGTAATATTTTTTAAATTATAAATGATTGACCAATTGTAAGAGCTACAGTTGGCACGCTAAAACATGGTACAGCATACAGTGTTCGCTCCTTCTTTTCAATATTAATACTGAGATTACATACATATGCATTATGCAATAATAGCAAGATTTTCCTACTATTTGAATAAATTTTTATTCTTTGTATATATGCAAATAATAACAATTTTGTTAAATTATTACAGATAGAATATTATCGAACAATATTATGAGAAGCAAGTTGTCATATTTGATATTTCTTTATATTTTGAAATTTACACTGCTGAGATTTCATGTCTTACATAAATTCTCACCTAAGATAAAAAAGGATAGTTGCGCATTGATAAATCGGTCGATATTTTTCCATTTGATAAAATATGAAATCCATATCCACGCAGCATGTATATCCAAAAGATGTCCAGAAGATATCCCGAAGATATCCTATCGCCTAAAGAGATGTCTTCGGGGTATCTTCTGGACGTCTTTTGGACATGCATGCTGTGTAAGATATGATAATATCCATATGATTAATATGAAATGACCTAATAAATTAATTTTTTGTATATCGCTGCATATTATGTTGATGAAAATGTTCAACTAATTTCAAATCTACTTATAACTTTTGAAACTAACTACGTATTATTTGTCCTTCGCGTATTTCGCGTTTATCGATCTCTCATTCTAATTGTAATATTTTCGATATCATTATTCATTTATGAAAATTCAGCACATTGCATTATATTCTTTGCAATATACTGATCTAATTCTTTTTGATTCTTTATGATGAATGGTGAGAGCACTAAACGCATAATACACATACACATATGTATATGTACGCGTATGTGGTTAATATCAAATATGACAGCTTGCTTCTCATAACGAATATATTGTACAATAATATTCTATCTGTAATAATTTTATGAAATTGTTATTATCTGCATATACAAGGAATAAAGATTTATTCAAATAGCAGAAGAATCTCACTAATATTGCAAATGTGTGTAATTTCAATATTGATATTGAAAAAAACGGGCGATCACTGCATGATGTATTGTGCTTAAGCGTGCGAACTTTAGACTTTACAATTGGTCAACTTTAATCATTTATAATTTAAAAAGTATTATAGCCTCGACATTTTGGAATTAGAATTTTCGTCTTAAAATTACCTCAGAAACATGTCCTTAATAAGTAATGCGGTAGTGGCGGGACATCCTGTATAGTATTTTTATATAATTTAATATTATAATTTAAATTTATATTTCATTGTTCTTATAAAATAATGCACTTGGCGTAAACCGAAAGCCAGCTAAAATACATTTGACGGTGAACGTGTTAATTAACATAAGTTGAAAAATTAGCCTTGTTAGAAATATTTTTATGTTTTGATAATATAAATGATTTAATTATATCATTTATATTTTTACATAAATGTATATGTTAATTACTATGCATATTAAGTGTTTAAGGTAAGATTATCGAAGTGTATATTTTACGAAATGTTTCGTATCTTTTATGTTAAAATATATCAGAATATAGTATTTCAGAGAAATTAAATGTTTTATAAAATATATATTTTTCAGTAATTTTATCTTTGATATATAAAATGATGACACAGCATGCACGCATACGCACACATGAAGAATTGATTTCTAGAGGTTCATATGAAAATGCAAACAAGTCATCTGTATTACTAAAATCTATATTACTAAAACATAAATTATATCTTTGACAAGGTTAATTTTTTTTTTATGTTGATTAGACATTTTTTATTTATTGAATACTACATTACTAAAGTTTTGGACCTCTTTTTTAAAAATATTCTATAGAATTATTTATATATGCGGATGCATATCATAACGCGAATTGCAGGCGTCGCAGCCGTACCGACAGATAGCTTCACGATGCCGATAGCTTATGCGGTCAGCAGTATCTTCGTCGGCAGTATCCTGATACTCTGTGTGATCTGCCATCGCAGATTGCGCCGACGGTCACGTAATATGCCAATCAACGAGCTACCGCCGCAACGAATAGTTGATGATCGGCGCCATTGCTATAATCATCATGACCTATTGCGTCACCAGCACCAAAACCATGCATCAATGCACGGTTTTAACCAATATCAACTAGAACAACCAAGTCCACCAAGCGAAAGTGACGAGGGCGAGGCGGAGGAGCTTGAGCCGGGCTGCGACCAGGAAACCAGCAGTCCTGACAGTGTATGATGCCAATCACAGCGTTTTACTTGTCACGTGCAATTCGTTATTATCGTTATTACACGTTACAAAAAGATATGAGGAAAAGTTGTGGAGGAGAAAATCGATGCAATGTTTATCGTTATGTACGCGTTTTGTAACATTGCATTGTAAGTTTTCTATATGTACAAGACGTATGCATATGTCGTGTGTATGTATGTGTGTGTGTGTGTGTGTGTGTGTGTGTATGCGAATGCGCGCGTGCGTATACATGCATATAAACACTCACAAGTAACCTTTACCTAGTGTCACACGCCGAATTTTTTTATCTTTTGAGGTCTGACTCAGAAACCTAAAAGATGATAATTTATGCTTTAAAAAATAGCTTAATATTGTTTAAACCACTTATACAAGGTGTTTCATTTTAAATGATATAAGAAGGTATGATAAAATATCTCGCAAACAACGCATTTTTGGAAAAAATGTTTCAAACAAAAGTTGCTTAGCTTCAAGGGACTCATAAGATAATAACCTTTGCTCATGCTTGAGAGTTTCTTCCAAGGTCACGGTAAGATCGCCTCAAACTTTTTCAATAAAATCATAAAATTTTATAATAGAAATTGATTTGTCTCATTACCCTGCGTTAAAATATGTATGTGTGTGTACTACACACACATATTTTAATATGTGTGTAAATGTACATACACAAACATATACACACATATTTTAACGCAGGGTGATGAGACAAATCAATTCCTATTATAAAATTTTATGATTTTATTGAAAAAGTTTGAGGCGATCTTACCGTGACCTTGGAAGAAACTCTCAAGCATGAGCAAAGGTTATTATCTTATGAGTCCCTTGAAGCTAAGCAACTTTTGTTTGAAACATTTTTTCCAAAAATGCGTTGTTTGCGAGATATTTTATCATACCTTCTTATATCATTTAAAATGGAACACCTTGTATAAGTGGTCTAAATAATATAGAGTTATTTTTTTAAGCATAAATTATTATCTTTTGGATTTCTGAGTCAGACCTCAAAAGATAAAAAAAAATTGGCGTGTGACACTTGGTAAAGGTTACTTGTTAGTAAATAAAATACTAGCAATATGCTAGCAATTTGCAAGCAAACTCAAGCAAAATATTATGATTAATATCTACTGCGTCCGCATTAATCTTATGTTGTGCCAACAAACTCTGCTGACATAACCTGACAGTTCCTAGCAGAAACCGAGCAGAATCTGTTATTTCGTAACCATTTAAATAAAGTGTACTAGATGCTGCAGTCAATTTGCCATTATATTCTGTTGGAAGATTCTATATTTCTACCTCCTAAGCAAAATGTGAGCAGAATGTCGGCAGAACATGTCAGCAGATTGACATTAACTGCGTCCGCATTCTGCTTATGTTCTATCGACAAAACCTGCTCACACAATCAGACAGATTGGCAGCAGAAATCAAGCAGAACCTGCTGACAGATCCTGACGCCAAATTGGCAGCAGAAATCGAGCAGACTCTGCAGTTTGGTAGCTATTTAAATTTTAAATCGTGACGAGCGTCATTGAAAGATCTTTAAAAATGACATTTGTATTCGTATTTCATTTTTATTTTAAAGGAATATTTTTAAACTGTTTTATTAATAGACTTTAATATACTTTACAATAAAGGATTAAATTCTGAGAATATTCTAAAGATATCATATAAAAGTATGTATCGTAACTTTGTTCTCTGTACCAACACCAGCGGGCATTTTTTAAGTACTATGTTCGTTAGTTTCCTTGATGTAAAAACACAATCATGTTTCGCACTAAATGCACATGTCATAAATAATGTACAAATAATTATGACATGTTCGAGTTTCGGTTATGTAGATTTTGGTTATGTAGAAAGCCTGACAAATTTTTCATGCGAGAAACGGATACTAACGGACATTATCTAGCAGCAGTTTTGCAAGTATTCAGTGACAGTGCAAGATCCTGCTCGATTTCTGCTGCCAATCTGTCGTCAGATTATGTCAGCAGATTCTGCTCGATTTCTACTACGAATCTGCTGGCATAGCATGTCAACAGGTCTTGTCATATTTTTGATAGCAGTTTGCCGACATCGTCAGGTATTACAGACTCTATGTGAAATTTGTTGCCCTTCTGCCATCAAAAATTGGTAGCATGCTTTGCTCAAAATTTGTCTCTGCAGGCTTAACTATTTGGGTACTAAAATTCTGACATTTGTAGCAAACACTGTTTTCATTAAATTTGGTTGTTGGGTATATACAGGGTGATTCAGAACAAACGTTTGTTTTTAAAATATCGCATTCTTGACTCGATCTAAATGACTTTTCCTCTTTTGTCCGAAACTTAGTTTTTAAATTATAAAAAGAAAAAGTGTGTGTATTACGGATCGAGTATAGGAGATAGGTAAGGGCGGCACAGCTCATTGTCAGACGCTGACATTTACCAGCTAATCGCTCCACGTAAGCCCCGCGTTTGGCGATGAATTGTGTTGCCCTTGCCTATCTCCTGTACCCGATCCGTAATACGCAAACTATTTCCTTTATAATTTAAAAACTAAGCTTTGGACAAAATTTCAGAAGAGGAAAAGTTGAAGTCTCATTGAGTTAAGAATACGATATTTCAGAGACAAACGTTTGTTCTGAATTTACTCTGTATATTCAGGATATTCTACCTATGTAACTTAAGCATTTTAAATCTCACTTGTTTTTGATAATACCAAAAAATATCTATAAGAGAAAAATATATTATTTGTTTCGTAAGGATAAATATTATAACAATCAAAAAAATTTTTTCAAAGTCATATTTTTCGAGATTTCAAGATTATCAATATTTTCTTAAATAGGACAATATTAATTGCTTAGATTAAAATCGATTTAGTAATGAACTATATTAGTATAACCTTTAGTGTGATCTTTATGTTAATCCAGAATTTATAGAAATAGATATAAATAATGAAATAATTATGATAATTACGAGAGATTAGTAAAGAAAATTTATTTTAATAATGCAACAAATAAATGCTCAAAAATGCCTATTAATTTTAATACATTTTTGTAGACGATAAATGAACAATTCTTTGATCTTCTTTACAATTTTCTGACAAATATTAGCACATGTAATTCTAATACATTCTCTTATTTTATGATGCTGTGGAAATATCATTATAAATGGCTACTTTAACCCTTTTTCACAGAAAAAATGCAATGGCATAAGATTAAGTAAACTAGAATGTCATCGAATATTTGCATCACGTTCGATCCAATGCTGTGGAAATTTTTCATTTAATATTTCACAGGCTATAAATACATTGTGATTTCTAAATCTGATTGTAGTAAATCAAAAGATCAGAAAGTCAGAAGATTATCAATGTTTCCAACTTATGCTATAATATGAAAGCTTACAACTGTTTGATATTGAAGCTACACACATATACACATATAGGAAACATGTTTATTAATATTAGTCAAGTTTCAAATAATCATACGTTCTTGGAAACATGAAAAGGATCAAGAATCGCTCATTTATCGTCTATACAAATATATCAAAATTAATACGCATCATTTTGAAAAATTATTAAAATAAATTTTCTTTATTAATCTCTTTTTCATAGTTATTTTATTACTTATATTATATCTATTTCCGTATATATATTTTTGGATTTTTCATATTTAAGGTCACAAACAAATTATATTCATATGTATTGAATTGGTTTTGATTTTTACAACATGATAATAAAAATATGTAATTCCATTTTAAAAAATGTTAATGACCTTGAAAATTTGAAAAATATGAGAAAAAATGTTTGCTTATCATAATATTTGTTTCTTCGAAACAAATAACGTTTTCTTCTAACATTTTCTCGTATCATCAAAAACAAATAAGATATTTAAAGTACTCAAATTAGATGGGACACTCTGCACGCACATGCACACGCCTCCAATCTCCATACTTCTACCCCCGCACAGACATGTGTATACAAGGTGTCCGGTAACAATCGCATCGCCTCTCGTGGGCAGGTAAAGCGAGTTGAACTGAGCAAAAAAGTTCTGTGCTATTTTGCGAACTTTGAAATAATTTATAAGATATTAATTATTAAAAGTCTGTAAATGAGTGTGTATCCGCCAGAAAAGATAGCCCATCGCGGCGCACGTTTCCTGTTGCTAGGAGCGCGATGAGATGTTTGGAGGTGTGCTCTACGAATGGTACAATTATAGTTGCGCGTTGTTCCTGTGTAGCCAATGCCACTCATAGAGCACACCTCTAAACATCTCGCCGTGCACCTAGCTACCGTAAACACGTGTAAAGTTGGGCTGTCTCTTCACGCGAACACACGATTATTCGCAGATTTTTATTAATTAATATCTCATTAATTATTTCAAAGTTCGTAAAATGGCACAAGATTTTTCTACGCACGAGGAGAACATCCAAAGTGTAATTCTGAAATCGGGAAGGGTTTTTGCAGGGTGAAAGGGGATTAAGAGTAGATAAACGTTTGTACCGACTTAAGGTACTATGAGCAATCGTTTCGAAGAAAATGACAGTCAAACATTTTGTAACCTTCCAGTATCTTCTGGCGTAACTGTTTTCCAAGCAAATCGGTGGCGCAATGGTTATGGTGTCAGCATACAGAATTGGTGTCCCGGGTTCGAATCCTGGTGCAAATATTTTTTCTATTTTTGCTTTCTTATAGAGGAAGCTTTGTTTTCGTGAAAAAAATTTTTTTCTAGTTTTCTTTGCCAGAGTGTTTAAAATATTTAAAAACGTCGAAAAATTACATTTGTAAAAAAATGTTCGTGTGTGTGCGTGTGTGTGCGTGTGCGTGTGCGTGTGCGCGTGCGTGTGTGTGTGTGTGTGTGTGTGTGTATGTATGGTGTGGTTGCTCTAACTTTCGCAAATTTTCGGCTGAGTTTTTTTCAAATGTAAAGTATCATTAAAGGAAGGTTCGTATTGTATTTGGTGATGATCGGTAAAGGGGTTCTTTTTTAATAAAATTTTTAATTTTTTCTAAATTTTTATTTTAGGTTTTTTTTCAATTTTTACTATTGAAACCCCACTTTTTTATTGCATATTCTTATAGCTTACTTCGAGAGCTTTTCAAAACACTATAATAAAGTATTTTTTCATTAAGTACTTTTCGAGTAATGAAGTGTGTACGTTCATATAAAACTGTAAACTTCAAACTTTCGTAACTCGACAAGTACATAATGAAAAAATACTTTATTATAGTATTTTTAAAAGCTCTCGAAGTAAGCTATAAGAATATGTAATGAAATTGTATTTGGTGATGATCGGTAAAGGGGTTTTTTAAAATAAAATTTTTAATTCTTTCTAAAGGACCCCGCACAAACCTTATGGAAAATGGCTTTCAGTGAAATTGGCTGAAACTTTGCCATTTTGTACTTCAAGTGATGCTGATCGAAAGTTACCATTGTCACAAGTCAATTCTATGAGCCGTTTTTGTTCTAAAAGGGCTCAAAGTTTAATAACACAGGACCACAAAAAAAATTTTTGAAAAGTTCCTGGAACCAGAGTAGGCGTTCCTTATAGATCTTGGGTCACTGAATCCGAATTCGTAAACCGTTTTGTTCTATCACGTTTAGTTTTTTAGATAATCGATAAAAATAGCGGAAAATCCAGAAATTCAGCTATTTTTAATTATGTAAAAAACTAGACGTAATAGAACAAAACGGTTTACGAATTCGGATTCAGTGACCCAAAATCTATAAGGAACGCCTACTCTGGTTCCAGGAACTTTTCAAAAAAATTTTTTTGTGGTTCTGTGTTATTAAACTTTGAGCCCTTTTAGAACAAAAACGACTCATAGGATTGACTTGTGGCAATGGTAACTTTCGATCAGCATCACTTGAAGTACAAAATGATAAAGTTTCAGCCAATTTCACTGAAAGCCATTTTCCATAAGGTTTGTGCGGGGTCCTTTGTACCGAAGGCTACGACCTCCGATTTGTGCGGAGACAGCCTGAGACCCAGGCGTCGGATCTCTGCAGACACCATCGCTAGTGCAGTCTCAACTTTGGTCGACGCATCGGCAAGCAAGTCTCCCGTGACTACGAGAATGGTAACATCGCGTAACATATCGTGGTGGAGTCCATGAAGGTCCAGGAAGGTCCCATGGACTCCTACCCCAACACGGAATCGAAGGCAAGGTTTCACAATAAGGGCCCCAAAACGGACCTCTGCGGAACATCACATGTCACGCGACGCCGATGAACTTGCCCGCCACGGCCCACATAAGTGAGCCATCTATCATTGAGATAGTTCACAATAATGGCCCTTATGTAATTGGAAACTCCTTTTACCAGCAGAGCCTCTGTAATGGCCGGCCAAGGGAGGGAGTGACTGCATTGGCGATGTCCAAACACACCGCCAGCACTACTCCCTCCCACGACACCGTCCCCAACTTACTCCCGTAGGCGGAATATCGCATCCAACGTGGAGCGACCACGTATAAATCCGAATTGTCAGTGGGACAGTCCTTTGGACTCCTCCAGATATCGCTGCAGTCTATCGGCGATAACCCTCTCTATGAGTTTGCCTGATTCATTAAGCAGGCAAATAGGGTGATACGATGAGGGCTCGCCTAGAGTCCTATATAATAAGAGAGAAGCGCGACCGGTGTTACGAGTTCTGATTGGCTATCGCAAATTACATGACTCGGCAGCCACTTATAATACCAATAGGCGACATTGTTGTTTATATTCTATACGGACAGCTGTGTTATGTGTAAGTTAGAACATTTTATTTGCATATAACGATATATATTTATGTTCTGGTACATAAAAATACTATCCTTTTAATCTTTTTTAAGTGTTATTCGTCTTATTTTACATAGGTGAATGTAATTATTAAGATAATCCAGTCTCTCATTAAGGCACTCGTGTGTGTGCTTCCATTTTCCGTTTATTTTATAATTTATTCAATTAAATATATTTATGCGTTTTTTATTCTCTCATATATTACATTATTTCTAAAAAAATATAAATCAATTTTTATTTACATTATTTATGTATGCACATATATGATTATGTTATTTTCTCTTTAATTAGCGATATGGGAAAGAGATGCTCAGCTCGAGGCTGTCCAGTACCGCCCTCGTCTAAGGGCGGTATTCATAGTCCGTCTGCATACGACGCCATTTTTAATACTCTCCAGAGTTCATTACGATACTGACATAAGCCGGTCGCGCTTCTCTTATTATATAAGACTCTAGGCTCGTCTTCCAGCTTGTCTGGCTTTTTTATGAGGACAAGTCTTGCAACCTTCCAGGGCGAAGAAAACCAACCCTCCCTGAAACACCGCGAGAAGCACTTCGTCCAACACCGGCACAATAGTTCCGAGGTCTCCCTGAGCACAACACTCGTGACCTATCAGGTCCCGGCCGTCCCGGAGCCTTTCTTTCACCAGGAATTCATCGCATCGCTTGCTCTACCTCAGCAGTGGAGACGATCCATGCCAGGGTCAGGGATCGCCGGCATCAAATCACTCCAGTTGGCAAGGTGCATCGGAAACAATGTGTCCACAATCCTACCAACATCCTCTTCAGAGAGAGCCTCTAGAGCCGCCGGTGCCACAGGATGCAGTCACCTGAGAACGATCCCGTACGGCCGACCTCAGGGATCGGATTCTAGAGTGGCTAAAAGATCGTCCCAGGCCCGCGCCTTCGCTTTCCAAATTTCCGCACACAGCAGCCCCCTCGTCGCCCTCTCTAGTGGCTTCCGGATTGCCAGATTTAGTGGCCCGGATAGCTAGCTTTTTAATGGCCATTCTAGCCATATAGATGCCTAATTTTATTTTCCGGCTGAGGCCTCCTTTAATTTTTGTCGACCTCATCCTGGCATCTTCAGCCTGCTCGAGAAGTTGCATCACCTCGGCCGCAATTTGGACGGAAGTCATGATTTTAAACGTTTCTATTTTGGCCTCTACTGTCTCTTACTGTTCAGGAGTGAGTATCTCCTCAGCCCCCGACAATGTCGTCGTCTTCCTCTTTTTCAGAGAGCTCCGCGAGCTCCCAGAAGTCCCGTCATATTCACGCGTCTCATCGTCAAAGACGTTCTTCCAATTGGGAGTTCTCCTGGCTGCGTACTGCTTCGACGGACCCTTATAGTACGGGCTAGGAAGTCTCCCTCTTCCTCTCTTCGGTTCAACATCAAAAGTCTCTCCGTATCGCTACTCGAGTCCACCCTCACAATTTCATCTTCCGCCATCTTCCTCTTCTTCCTGATGACTTTCGATGACATGTCCCGCTTCGGGTCGAGTTCAACTCGGATTCTCACGTCGATCTTCTCTAGCGAGACAATCTTCGGTCCCATATGAACAGCCGCATCCTCAGCCGTGGCAGCAGTAACTGGAGGTCCGCTATCATCGGCGATAGCATGTTCCACGGAGAAGCTCGCTGGTAACTCCCTCGTTGGCTCTTCGCTGGATTCAGCCATGCGCTCCGACCTGCCGCAGACAAGGACAACATCCACGGCCTTCCGGTCCCTGGTGATCCGAACAACAGGGGGTGTTATGTCCGTATTATCGCTCATTTTCATAATGTTAACTAGTTTTATTTACAAGGGTGGCCTTCCCTTGCCCCGACGATAATAACCCCCATGCTCGGGGGAACATGGAGAAAGAGACAAAACAGTGGAGAGGAGGAACAGGTTCACTCAACTACATGTACCCAAGTACATGAGCGATATTCGTATTACATAATACAACCCAACGCATGGGCTCGCAGTCATAATAAATGCTGTGCCTCCATATCCTTGGTTTAAAACATAATTAGTCCGCAGTGCAAGACACGACATCCTTGGTCGGAAAAAGAAAACGCAAAACCCACGTGGGATAACCCAGCTCCAAGGATGTTTTGGAGATAAATCCATTTCTCTCCGCACAAAGTCACACAGGACCATCGAAACGCCAATCCAAAGCGAATCCGCCCGCCCGTTACACACCGCCCAAGGGAGGCCCTCAGCAATTGCTGCGGGTAGCAATGCGAGGCCTCGCAAAGCGACCGAACACTCTAGATCGCTGACGCAATCCGATGTTGTCCGTCGCTGATGACATGCGGCTGGACAACATCCTGCAGGAGCGAGATTGCGGGGAAAACAGCGTATACAGCGGCGATCTACGGGGCAAATCGAACGGCACATGACCCCCCCCCCATGCGTCTGCCACACAAAAGATACAAGAACATTCTCACCACACATTAAGTGTGTAGCCCGTCCGCAATCTCCTGCATGATAAAAGACATCCCGACACTTCCTGTAATCCGAGCCAACAATAATTTTTTTCAGTCCAAGAATTCCGCGTATGGGAAGAAGCATGCCTAAGTGGAATCACCCTACATAAATGTTTTTTATAGAGGTTAACAATCCTCGCGGTCCGGGCGTTTAAGCCAAGACCTCCGGTCTCTATCATGAGGATACAGATTACGGTATGAGTGGCTCAGGCACCTCGGGCTCGCCAAACCCGTACTGAGGGTCACTAGACGCCCACAGCCTCTGAGGATCATTGAAATCCTGAGATAATAATAATATATCTTATTTCAAGTTAACCTACCTACATTCATTAGAATTACAGCCATTTCTTTCAAATAAATTTTCATTATCATGCGATGTCTTGGCTTGTAGCTTAAAAAGAAAAAAAGAAAAAAGGAAAAGAAATAAAAAGAAAAAAAATATTCGCACCGGGATTCGAACCTGAGACACCAATTCTGTACGCCGCAGTATAACCACTGTGTTACCAACTCGCTTGAAAACAGTTACGCCAGATAGGCCAGTCATACTAGACTAATTTAGGGGGTTAACCTTCCAATTAATCTTCCCAGGTTGCAACCACCATGAATCGCTTTGATTTGAGGTGCTGTAAGTGGGATTTATTTTGCATCGCAAAATTAA
>NJRQ01000937.1:7123-17517 GCA_003063805.1 Aphaenogaster ashmeadi
TGAGACGGGTGGTCTGGGACACCCTGTATATAAATTAAAAAATAATTTGAGGGAGAATATTTTGTACATTGTATATATATGATATAGAATAATTTCTTAGGTTTCATTTAATTGACAGAAATGAATTTGTTTTACGAAGAAACTTATTCCACGCTTCTTCGTTCCTGTGCTCTTATTGTACGAGATGAAAGGTTGATGAATGGCATGATGTGGAAATGATTGTTATTTTATAATAAATCTACAACAGTCTTTATTATGTTTTTCCATGTGACCTTTATATCGCATAGCAATGTACACGTTTTTATGTACGAATAAAAATAACAGTATAATCTGATATCATACAATTCAGCGTTTAATTAGATTGTAATGTGTAACAAGAGATAAATGTATCCAATTTTCGTTAAACATTTGTACAATTGGATTCTGCGACAGCGTTCTGTATAACAAATAACAGGCTGTTATTCGAAGAGAAAAAGGATAGTCTGTAAACGGTGCTGCAGCCACGCGTGCTTCATCGAAGTTATTTTTTCAAGTGTATACAATTGCTATACACTCACTTATATCATAAATGGCTTTTAATATAACGGTTCATCTCTCCCATTCGCAAGCTATATAAGTCGATTATCTTAAGCAAATAAAAAAAAAAGAAAAAGGTAATATACAAAACGGTTTCACTTACGTCGTAATGGCCGTTCTACAATTCCTACAGTATGTAACAATACAAACTTTGTTTTTACAATAATCACGTGAAGACACTTCGAGATAGTGAATAAGGAATTGGATGGAAAACATTGAAGTTTTTTTTTCTTTTCTTATCAGTCACATTCAGAATGTGATCGGCTTGTTCTTGCATTGATCGATACAAAAGTTCGTGAACCGCTTAAGGAACTTTGGATACTCTCTTTTGTAAACGGCCCGTAAAACGGATGCTGGGGCCCATCCACCCGGATTTACTGAAATTCACATCAAAATATATTCGTATGAAAAGAAAGACAAAAATATATATAATGCTCTTATATAATTAAATACTTTGATTAAGAGAGCAAAAATAAACGGTTGTCGAATTTTATATAGATGTTTTAAATATATTAATTACAATAGTTATGAGTGATTAAATCATTAAACATCAATATATTTACCAACTGAACAGTACGTTATTTTACACGTAATGTTCTCCCTTTTTATTTCCTCCTCGTCTTTCGGGGGATCGATAAATGTTTGGCATACAAGACAAACCGTCAGATAAACTCTCACGCATTTACCCGCGTTAGGCTGCAACAATAATTTCACTTAGCAATCTATTGAAACTTATTCTGAGAAACGAAAAAATTTTTGTATCAAACATATAATATATACCGGATGATCGGGATGTTCAGTACTATGATTGCAGACTATCCACAGATCGTGAGCGTCGCGGTCCTGATCATCAGACACCCGACGTATGTGCGACCAGAACAACGCGTCTCGTTGGCTCGCCGGCCAGATACGTTTGTGCGTTTGCAGAAATAACAGCGTGTCCTTGGAAATGTTTTCGACAATTGCCATGTCCTCCAAAGTGGCTTCCCAACCACTCCTGTATTCGGGACTGAAAAATATCTCGCAGACCTCGTGACCGGTCACCCCCTTGACGACGTGACACGCTTTGAGAGGATCTACGACCAGTCCGTCGGCCTCCTCTTCCCGCCGGTACATTCGCATATCACCATCTTCGGCGAATAATTGCCAGCCACCCGCTCCGCCTACGCCGAGCCGAGCGTAATGCAGCTGCTCCATCGTAATTTTCTCTATCTGTAAATTGGCAATAAGAAATAATCAAAAGACTTTCAATAAGATATACAGAGATATACACACTAAGAATTTTAATTAGATATACAACAAATAGATGATTAACAATTACTATTATATCAAGAATTAACATTGTTAATCAAAAATATATTTATATTACCATTTTACTTAAAAATTAAATTATAAATATGCATTGATGTCACAAATTAATTACAAACTATATCGCAAGAAAGAATATTAATAAAGTGATCTAATATCTTTCTTACCTAATATTGATTTATTTTATTTGTTTAATAATTATTATATAAAAATAAAATTTCTGATAAAATCACAGAAACGCAAATATAAAATAGATATAATTACCTCTGGCCATAGCCTGTGCGTAGATGCTGTTGTTGTGGGGGATGTCAAAATTGAAACAGATTTCTGTTTTAAACGATCCCTTAATTGATTTTCCTCTTCAATTTTGTCCAAACCCGTCTCGACGGCATCATAAAATTCTTCATCACAAAGAGCACTGTGTGGACCTTCCTTAAAAATAAAATTTCAAACGCTATTGAAAAAGTTATATAATTTTAATTTTATTAAATTTTAATGCATATTTATCTGTTTGGATCCTAACTTATATTTTACTATATACATGAACACAAAGAAATTCTATATATATATATATATATATACACACATTTAAATATTACTATTCTATAATTAAGAACTTACATAATAAAACTTTATCTGTAACTTCATTTTTTAATATTAAATTTGAAATGATACACAGATATTTATATGAAGAGTAAATACGTCTGTATTCCTTAGTGGTCTAGAGAATACTAAGCAGGCAAAAGATTTCCAAAGTAGTGACCTAATTCACAATTACGAAATATAGCCAGAAACGCATTTCTCTCACTTTCTAACACACATATGTTACTTATGTCATTTTATGACAGAGGTTTAATATGATGTCATAAAGAATCATAAATAAGTATCTAGAAATATTATCTTCATACAGAAGTATTTATGATAACAAAAGATAGATAGTTCAAAGAATTTAAGAAAAAAATAATTAGTTTTTGTATATGGATAAAATATAGAAAATGAATTCTAATAAATTCTTACTATCAAATATGTCAACAGAAGATGATAATTTCCCAGCAATTAATAAGTAATTATACATAACAATTGACAATAAGTATAAAAACATTCTTAGCATAAAATGTTTTTTCAGCAACACTGCTATATATATAAAATGCAATTTATCAATTTCATATAAGTCGTTCATATCTTCCTAGTTTCTATTTCTTTTAAAAGCTATCACAATGTTAATGGTTATGTAAGTGATAGTTATGTATATGCTGTTAATGTGTTACATAATATGATGGACAAACAACTTGAACAGATACACGATATCCCTATTGAGTATCAATAAGCATTAGAAGAAACCATACAACCATATTATGCAACAATATGTTTTAATTCTTAAATTTTGTTTACTTCTTTCTTTATTCTATTATCATAATATATAAAGGCATATTGTATATTTATATAATTATGTATAAATTTGTGTATAATTAAAAAATTCCAAAATAAAGTAAGAATTTCACAAAATAGAAATTTAGGGTGACGCATAGCTCCATACAAGAGCGGTCGACTCATAGTCGGTAGGTCTCGAGTTTAATTCCTATTCTCATCCCATAGTTTATCATTTATTTCGTACTTTTCGACTTTGAAAACAAATTGGTATAAGAGACTGATTAAAAGTAAAAAAGTGCGACAGAATAAAATTATAATCTATTTCAGGAACAATAAATTAATACACAGAAATTGCACATGGTTACAAGATTATGAAAAAAAGAGAACCAACCTCGTAATCAGGACCTCCGTGTATAACGACCCTAGGCCTCGGAGAGCCGTTATGATGCATGGCAACTTGATCTTTTAGAGCTTTATAAAGTTCTTGCAACTTTCGTTTCTTCTCGATCTCTTTCTCCCATCTACGACGCCATGCATCCTCTCGCTGTACCATTAATTCGACGCAATGTTGTAAGGTCGCCAATACCCCTTCGCTGGTAGCTTTAAACGTTATCGCTTCCCCTTTGAAATCCACCGATTGTTCGGCTGGATTGAACATTGTCTCAATTTTCTTTTCTAGAATTTATTGTAACAGAATTAATTAAATAAAGCTTTCTCTACATATCTCATATATAATTATAAATTATTATTACAGGTATTTAAAAAATTGTGTTGTAAATTGTAATGTGAAGAGATGTTCACGAGTTAAAAGTTATTACCTTCCTTGGAAGTATTCTTGGCATTTTCCGCACAGTTATCAAAATACTTCTGAAGAGTATCGATCTGCTTGATCAGAATGTCTCTAAAGGTTTCAATTTCGGCCAACTTTTCCTTCAGTCCTCTAATCCCACGCTTAGTAAGACTACCGGCGCTCGTTGTCGACTGTGTATTTGATACGAGCGAAATGGCACTACCGTGTCGTTTGAGACTATTCTCGCTCCCATAGCCGGATTCTGACTGTTTGCGGCAAACAAAAATTGCCAATCACCGTGCACAAATTTAAATCGGTGGAATCTTACTTTTCATTTACAATATTGATCAAATCGCACAAAGATATATGTATATAACAAAAGGAATTGCAAGATTTAAGATGAGTAAATTAAATTTTGGTGTATATTACTAAAATAATTATATAATTTATATTAATATTATTATATTAATAAAAATTAACTTTTAGTTTTAAGTTTTAAGTTATAACTTTGAACTATAAATTATAACTGTCAATACAAATGGATTATACACGTGACAATAGTGACACATACACACAAGTTACAGATGTATAAACTGGAAGCCATCCAAAGCCGCAAGGCATGGATTAAGGTTAATAAATAAATAAATAAATATTAATAAAAATTAAAATAACTATTATACATAATTACCTTGTAAGACTTCAAGACATCTACCCATCGCTGCTTCTCCTCCGGACTGTTTGCCCTCAAATACCAAACCAAGCAGTCGTTTACGGACACATCGAATCTACATTCGTCAAACTGATGTGCCTGTTAAACGGATAACTTATTGTAATTACTAATTGGCTTAACCGTTTGCGTTGTACTATGGCTGTGTTCCGATATTCACTGCCAGTACTGAAAATCTATAGTATACGTAACGTTAACTACAGATTTTCAGTACTGGCAGTGAATATCGGAACGCAGCCTATGTTTACATTATCAAACATATTCAATAATAGCGAATTCGATCACTCGCACTTAGGGTTGCCAGATGCGAAATGATTATTTCCGGGACATTTTTTAGGCGATGGCTGAAAAATAGGTTGTTAGAGAATTTTAGTAAAATTTTTAATTAATTAGTGACCCGTAAGCATAGATCTCGAATCTTACACATTTAGGGGTAAAAATAAAACAAAAGTTTTTGTGAAAAAATATAAATATAATAATTATTGCCACAGGATAGTATAATACATACAACTTATACTGTCTAAGTAAAAATCAACGTTAGATAAGAACTATAAGTAAATCAACTACATATTTAAAAAAAAAACTTGACTGTATAATTTGGACAATGTTTAAGTCAACATACTTAAATAAAAATAAACAACTTCAAAATTCAACTACATAAATTATTTAAAAAACTATCATTTGAACAATCCCATACAGCACAGAAATTGCAGTAACATAACAATATTGCCGAAATGTTACTGCAATGTTCTGTGCTGTATGGGATGTGTAAGTTAACATACGTAAAAGAAAGTAACTAAAAAGTTTGGCTCTTCTGCTCATGAATGTTATGATTTTGTTGAAATTCTGATTTTCCGGGACAGAAGACTTCAATTACTGGACACGGGACAAGCCTAAGAATTCCGGGACTTTCCCGGAAATCCCGGCCATCTGGCAACCCTACTCGCACTACACTGGATTAATGTACATTAAAGGCTTTACATATGAACATATCTAAATGCAATGGTACAATATAATCACTTTAACGATGAAATCATTAATGCATATTCTCTCTCTCTCTCTCTCTCTCTCTCTTTTTCTCTCTGCTAAATAATATAATATCATTATTGACTATTTATATAATTGTTTAAAATATTTATGTGCTTTTACGTTTAAATAACTTCATGTATAGTGGCTTTTAATATGCACTAATCCAGCGTAGTGCGGGTGATCGAATTCGCTACAAGACATTTGTTTCGCACGACCTCTCACCTTGATATTAGCTTTATACAGACTAATCGAGCCACGACACCCGTATCCGCTGTCCTGCTCGGATTTGTAATAAGACAAAGTACCATCTTTGAGTACAATAAATCTAGTTTGCCAGCCGTGTATGTAATTTGTCCATTTGGATAGTGTACCCTGAAGTTCCGGAACTATGACCCCGTCAGAGTCGTCGTCATCGCCGTCGATCTCGGCGTCAACGATGCACTCGGCGTCCTCGTTATTGAGGCCCCGTGGTGTTTCCACCACCTCGTCGGCCATTCTTAACGGTCACGATCGCGATATCTCACGAATTAGCGCTCGACTGGGACAGCGCTTCCTAACATCGCCTGGGTGGCGAATCGAAGCTGCGAATTCGCAAAGGGTCGCGCGATCACGTGAATATAACGACTCAGGCGGAAGGAGGAGCGGGGACTCGCGAGACGGGTCAGCAGGTTGTCACGGCGAGATAAGACGTCTCAAAACATGTCTTTGACAACTGTCGTACATAACCTGTGCGCCAACTATCTCCTTATCAAATGAGACGAGACGTCAATCGAAGAAGAAGCGCTAGTATACTACGCGTACGCCTTAAAAGTGTGGGATAGAGGCCATAGAGGGGAAAGGAGGAGAGTAGTGTCAAACCGATATCACACAACTTTAGTCGTAAAGCTGGGTCTACAATAATAGGGCCGTGTTCCGATATACACTGGGCTGCGTTCAGAAATCCTACTCGACGGTAGAGTAGCCTTTATTGACCAATCAGGACAAAAAGAACAAAAATTTCTTTATCATGATTGGTTAATAAACGCTACTCTACCCATCGAGTAGGATTTCTGAACGCAGCCCTGCCAGTCAGTACTGAAAATCTATAGTTCACGTTACGTATACTATAGATTTTCAGTACTGGCGCTAAGTAGTTAAGCCCTAAGAATTGACCAATCACAGACGATTATTCTCCTCACACTCGACTGTGATTGGTCAATTTCTTAGGGCTTAAGGCCCCCGCACAGACTTTTGCATAACGCATAATGCATAAGGAAATCAGCCAATCAGAATCTTTTATTTTCATCCCAAGATAGCTGATTTCATCCCAAGATTGGCTGATTTCCTTATGCATTATGCGTTATGCATTATGCAAAAGTCTGTGCGAGGGCCTTTACTATAGAAAAATGCGCGCATATGCGCTTTACGGAATCCAATAGTTGACCACCAATCAGGAAGAGAGACAAGTTGTCGCTTCTCTGATATTTAAGGCTAATCT
Organism: Aphaenogaster ashmeadi; assembly: GCA_003063805.1. NCBI lineage: Eukaryota > Metazoa > Arthropoda > Insecta > Hymenoptera > Formicidae > Aphaenogaster > Aphaenogaster ashmeadi. The sequence continues at coordinate 14,402 of NJRQ01000937.1, forward strand.
ACAGTATGCTTTTTGCTTCTTGTTTCTTTAGGCTAATTCTACAATATGCTTTTTGCTTCTTGTTTCTTTAGAAATTTAACCAATTGCAGATGATTTTAAGAAGAATAATCGAACAGGATTGGTTAAATTTCTAAAGAAACAAGAAGCAAAAAGCATATTGTAGAATTAGCCTTAGAAATTAACCAATTGCAGTTGATTTTAAGAAGAATAATCGAACAGGATTGGATTTCTAAGAAACAGGAAACAAATAGCACATTGTAGATCAGGTCTTAGGACTCTAATATCGATGACGCAAGGCAACCGAAACGCGAATTGATCTCACGTGATCGCCGCCATCTTGGAATTTCAAATTTCAAACGCGCGTACGAGATCGAGAATTCGAAGGAAACTTTGAAAAGTTCTGGTTCAGAGACTTAAGCGGGGAGCACACACTTCTCCATAACGCATAACACATAATGCATAAGGAAATCATCCAATCAGAATCCTTAATTTTCATCCCCACTCCTCGTTCCGAGGATTCTGATTGGCTGATTTCCTTATGCATTATGGAGAAGAGTGTGCTCCCCGCCTTAAGCCAGCGGCACACAATGGGTGCATCCAGATGCACAACCGCTCACTGAGCGCTCAGTGAGCTCTTGCATCCGATTGGCATATTCCTTTAGAGCTAAAAATTTACGCCAATCAGATGCAAGAGCTCAGTGAGCGGTTGTGCATCTGGATGCACCCAATGCTTTTTTTCTTGCTAGATTGCTTGCATGCTTCTGTGCAGGCTACTAATAGCGTTTTCCATTGGGAGAACTGGTGCGCACTGAGTGCGCACTAAGGCTTGTTTATAATCTGTTATTATATTTAAGATCGCTTAAATCACGTTCAAAAACTTTTTAACTAATAAAACAATCTGTATGGATGATGTACAGATCATTTTACTGAGAAGTATTTCAAGAAATATTTAAGATCGATGATTTGTAAATATCAAAATTGATTAAGAAAAAGCCTTAGTGCGCACTCAGTGCGCACCAGTTCTCCCAATGGAAAACGCTATAAGCAGGAAATTGTGTAGTCTGCTGGCTGGTCTGTTAGATTTCCGTGATAGGTCAAGTGCTATTTTTTTTGCATGGTCTTGTGCTGACTCATTATGAGAGCGAATCAGGACGCAGCCTTAGATCACGTTATCAAAATATTTTCGTCGCACCAAGTCTTATTAACTTTTAAATAGAAAGAAATATAACGTCCACTACGTGCAAAGGAAATGAAAAAAAAAATAGGCAAAGAAAACTAGGAAGAAAACTGGATCTTTTATCAAGCAAAATTAATCCTGCTGCTCAGCAGGAAAAAAAGCATCGTGTGCCGCTGGTTTTTCAATAAAAAAATAATTGAATTTTGCGCGTCCTCTTTCTGTCGAAATAATATCCCTTTTGCGAAATAGAAGCTTAATTCCCATTTGATATTTATATTTTTTTATCGTGGAATATCAAAGAATAATTTTATATATGACGATCCAAATAAATTCAATCTCGGCGAAAGATTTTTGTACAGCCGTCATGTATTCTTCGTGAGGGACGGGCTAAATATAAATACTCATACTAACGTACTCTTTATTCAATAGAATTCGGCCATTCTTGGCGCGCAATCAAATTCGATTTAATAAAAACACAACAAATACGATAAAATTTTGAATTGAGAAAACACAAAAAAGAAAGCTGCGTCGTCTGAATTTATATATATATATATATATATATATATATATATATATGATTATTATTATTAGTATTAATTTATACAAATACTTTAATATCCTTATACGGTAGTGATTACTTCCCACATTGCACATTCGAGAAGTTCTACATACAAGAAGGGACAAATCGAGACTTATCTCTCGCGTCCGACTCTTTCGATCTCCCGAAAATTGTCATCTTGCGTTATCCTAGTTTTACGTTAAGGTTTTATTCCCTCTTTATCGAGACGTTACAGTTATTACATCATACCTCGAAGAAATTTAAAATTTGGATACCTACGTCCCTCCTCGCGCCTGTAGCGCAAAGTAAAAGTCATAATAGTACAGTGAATCCTTTTTTTAAATAGCTTAGAAAATATGTAAGTTCGGTTACGGCTAGGTGTGTCGCGGATATCTTTGATCGTTGCATGTATTCTTTAAAATCTAGTTTAATAGAAATCGCGTCGTATCATCCCTCCTGCTATCCCTCGACGTACACGTTTAAATTCTGCTTAGTATATATACACGGCGGGGTGGTACCGTCATCTCTTGGCACCGGAGTACTTAAATTAGGCTACCGTTTCTTTTTTTCCTTCTTCTTTTTTTTTAGTCGGTCATTGGGCGTAAACGTATCTTAAACATTAACAATACTTCGAATAAGATTCGGAGAAAAAGGTCGCGAACAGCAGCGAAGACATACGGTCCTCCGATACTTCTCGTACCTCCTACACAGTGCCTTCTATCGAACTGTGCGATTAGCGTCAGTAGAAATGTATATATACTTCGGTGGTGAATGAGACTGAATGAGAAAAGGAAAAAGTTCCGCTTTAGCGCGCTTTTGAAAAATACTCTTAGACTAGGAAAGGAATATACGCTTTAGCATCGAATTTTTCGATAAATCAGTCGTCGATACGGTTAATACTTTCCTCATCGATTTCGTCTACGCGTAATAAACGTTCGTGGAATTTAAGTAGAGTCTAGTCTTTGTTGCCGCGTAAGACGAATTACCCTAACGATTATTTCGGTAAAACGTGAAAAAATTCGTGTCTTCAGCTTGAAACCAATACTAATATACATAATAATTGTTACAATCTCCTTGTTATATCAGATTCAAACAACGATTCAGAGGACATGGCATTGCTAAATTATTTCCTGTACCGATAATACTCAGGCAAAATCACATCCTAATAGTCTTTACAGTCACATCTCACATTGTCTTATTACAAAACAAAAATATACTATCTCAAAACTGAGTGCTAATTGTGATTAACTTTAATTAATACCGTATAACAATTTCGTACACGTGGCATGTGACACAATCGTATCTTTTGATATATGTATATATACATACAAATATATATGTATATATAAATATATGTGAATACATATATATATATATATA
>NJRQ01000937.1:35482-54206 GCA_003063805.1 Aphaenogaster ashmeadi
CAGGACCACCTTGTATAACTTCTTTTTCCTTTTCTTTACGAGCCCAAAACGGATGTCGATCATCACAATGGCGAACATTGGGCTTCTTCCTTCCTTCCTCTTTGCTCTTATCAGAGATACGCGACGCCGCCCCCGTTAGCCGTCGAATCGGGGGCCGGGGCTCATCAGCTTCTATTATCTCTCCTATATGAAGCGCAATTGAGAGAGATCCTGGATTCGAAACCAGTTCCATTCCACACGACTACGCGAAGCTCGTCCGCTCGTCTTTCCTCTCCGAGTTCAATGGCACTCGCCACACTTGGGCCACATTGTGCGGGCATTTTTCTCGAGCGACGACGCGTATATATATGCAAGGACAAAAGGTACTTGTACTTGAATCCCCGCTTGTCTCTCGTTGGCGACGCCACGTGTCTCTCGAATGTGGATTCATCTACGATTCGAGAGACTCCTCCCAGCGAGAGTACTACTCGACATACAAACGTAGTGTTTTTAAAAATATACTTTACTTATCTGTACTTTTACCGTAGCTTACCCTCGATAAGACGGCTTCGCGTTACTAACGCGCGATCAGAACGATCCGGTGTCTGGCATATTATCGCCGAGGCGCTGGTCTATGCTCATTGCAGATCGTTCACCATTCAAGCGGTAACTATAAAGTATAACGGTAAACGGCGAACACCGTCGGGCCGATCACCGCTATATTTATGACAGTTTGATATTCCTCGACCGTCGCCGAATAACGTCCACGCGGAAAATCACGGGGTCTTACAATTAGACGCGACTGTGATCTTCGTGACAGAGAGCTTATTTTGAAAATATCTGCCCCATCTCCGTCCACGATTCTCTCATCGAATCTTGTGTCCGTGTACTGTTAATACATTAAACAATAATAATTAGCTTATTAATCTCTTTGTTCGACCTAACTGGCCCATTTATTGTAAAAATAAATTCTTAGCACAACGTTTCGACCCTCGCTTTGGGTCCTTTTCAAGTGTAAATCTGTAAATCACAGGCTGATAATAAAGTGAGACTTACAACAATAAAGTAAGAGAAAATCAAACATTAATACATACGTCTTACTGAGTAAAAATATATGACCAACGTGCAAACATCTTTCGTATCATGAGATGTACCAATAAATCATTATTCCTAAAAGCTGAAGTAACTCAATGTGAGAAGATATATAAATGAATAAAAAGAGAAGAAAAATAATAAAAGAGAAAGGAAAAACTTTAAATCCAATTTACGACCGAATATGTATTAATGTTTGATTTTCTCTTACTTTATTGTTGTAAGTCTCACTTTATTATCAGCCTGTGATTTACAGATTTACACTTGAAAAGGACCCAAAGCGAGGGTCGAAACGTTGTGCTAAGAATTTATTTTTACAATAAATGGGCCAGTTAGGTCGAACAAAGAGATTAATAAGTTTATTATTTACTGGCGAAAAACATTATTATTTAATTTTCATTATTATTTAATAATAATTAGGATAAGACCGTGATGTGTATAACACAATTTAAATCAAGAAAAGGCCAAGGAACGGTCATAGCGGATCTTACAATTAGTGCTCAAATAATATTAATGTGTGATTTTTCTATAAACTGCGCGCCGTTATTATCGGTCTTGAAACGCAGCTCTTGAGTATCACAATATTAAATTGATAATCAATTTAATGATACTGATGCTAACAAGCATCTTAAAATTCCCCCTCCCCATCCCAACCCGAAAAACTGTAAAGAATTTGTTGCGAAAAATATTAGCTCATTGTCAGTCAGGATTTGAATCTGGACCTCCCTACAATCCGTGCGGGCGTCGTAGCCAGTTCGACCACCGAGGCATGTGGTAATATTTATCGCAACAACCGATGATGTTATTAATATTAACAACCAAACCAATGATGTTTTAATATTATCATTGGTTTGGTTGTTAATATTAATATAAAGCGTCTCTCTCGGTGCGAATACGGGGGAACAGAACGATTTGACCTGCGCGGTCACACGGAAAGAACGATTTTGCTGAAGTATCTAAAAAGGTCAAATACAATCCTAAAAATAATTTTGTTAGACCATCAAAAGTAACTATATAGGACACTCAAGCATGATGATAATCCTGCAAAAAGTTTTGATATTCTAGCAACTATGTTGGGCGTCCTACATAATTACTTTGGTGACCCAATAAAATTATTTTCAGATCTGTATCTGGCCAAATTTTTATACATTTCAACAAAACTATTCTTTCCGTGCAGCTTCGCAATTTTTAAATAACTAATGGATACTAGGCTCGCGGATATACAATCAAAAGAATTTAAATGAAAAGCCGAAAAGATCCAAAACCATTGTTGGGGCTAACAATGTGTTTTCTTTATTAGATATACAATAAACTAAAAATACAAACGTTTCGACTCCGATTTGAGTCCTCTTCAGGGTAAAATGAGACAATTTGATAATGAAAAAAGTAGAAAGCAAGATGAAATGAGTGAATGCGATTTATGCACTCTCCACAGTTCATAAGTATGTGAAAAAGATGTAAAGAGAAACAAATCTATGAAGTTAGGTGAATAGAATAGACATAAGGAACTTAGAGCAACTAAACAGAAAAGGTATCAATAAACCAATTAAAGGAAAATACAATAAAATAGAGAAGACATACAATCGAAAAGTGGTAAAGTACATGAATGTCGTGTCACGACGTGGATGAAAGTGCAATTTTTAAATTTTAATTCTATCGAACTGCGTTGCGGTGCATTTTATACCGATTTCCTAAAAGTGCAGTACGTTAATTCAAAGTGTGTATTGACAGTAAGAACGTCTTGCGTGTTCTCAGGATGAGCGCGAACCCAAACGCGCCGAGCGGATAAACGCGCGAGCCAGGCAGGCAAATATATACAAAGTCGACCGAGAAATAAGGAGGAAAGCGATGATGGTAGAGTGGCTGTGCCCTGGACTCAGGCCGACCAGGAGCAACAGGCCTCGTCTTCTGCACTGCAAGGTGATACTCCTGGACGAGCACGAATTGCTGCAGGATGTCCTGGTAAGTTCGGCCTCGGGACTTGACTACCTTCAAGCCCGACCTTTTCCCGACGCGATGTCTGTTATCGGCCATCCTTTACTCGTTCCTCCGTTCATCTTGGATTCTCCCTGGAGACGCGGGCGGCTACCGCTCGCAATATCCATCCCGTAGAGTGTGCGCCGTTCGCGTATCGTTGTACGGATGAAGGTATGCGTCGTAACCCTGCCGTACCACCCTGTACCGTAATTCGTGCGCGTAGCCAAGTTGTAATTTAGTGAATTAATAGCATTTTCTTTCCCAGTTCGTTTCTGGATGGTTGTTTCGGTTTGCCCCGGACTACCCGTGCCCGCCGGCTACGGTGGGTTATGGCCGACTGTTGGCGGCTCCGCACGAGAGGAGGCGCGTACATATCTCAGGGGGGTACCCGGAATTCCTTCGGTCTTCTCTGTTATTAGACGATATGCCAAAATTGGCGGTGGGCCACCGTGGGCACGACGGTGGTAACGCCGCCGTACCGAACCTCCTCCGCATCGCCGACGGCCGTGCCGCACACTAATTCTCGCGTCTTTTCAACCTACCCGTTTCCCCCTTCTTTCTTTTTTCTTCCTCTCAGAATCGTTCTCTCGCGTTGCGTTCTCTTTCTCTCTCTCTCTTTCTCTCCCTCCATCTCTCTTTCTCTTATCCTCTCGCCGCTTCCCTTTCACCGTCTAGCTCATTTTGTCGATTAACATTCCGGACCTGTATAAGCACGAATCCTTCGTTGTGTGCATCGCGTATACGTGTAACGCCCGTAAGCCCGAAAGCAAACCGAAATTCAGTCGAACGCGTTAAAAACGAGAAGATTGTTCCCCAAGGAGGGATATCGAACGTCAAGTTGGTTCGCATCGATTATAGAGGATCGCGAAAAGTATCGAACTAGTGCTTCACCAGTGAATCTTTTGGCAAACACGCTCAGTAGAGTAGCAGTAACTATGCATAATACTCGCCCAAGAAGAAAAACTAAAAGACGATAAAAGTCATTACCGTTTCTGATTCCAAGGAATGTCAAAGTGAATGGTATTAGAAGCAATGATTTAATCGCCAATATCCTGGCGTAATCGAACGACGCATGGGAATAAAAAAATAGGTCGTTGCAAAATGTCGAAGATGCAACCGAGAAATGCAAAGAGGGGAAAAACGATCGTTGATAAGTGCGATACGTGTAGGCAGTATATCGCGCGCTATCGTTACACCGGTATCCAAATCCGTATCTTTCCGGTTTTATACCACCAGTCGTAGAACCAGTCTCCCGTAATTGCGGCATAATAGCGCGAAAGAATGACCATGCGTCAAGATAGCGCGACCGGATAAACGTGTAACTCCTTTTTCTTCTTTCTCCTTCCAGCAGAGAATCAGATATACCCCGCGCCGTTCCATCGTCGCGGTGGCAATTTCAATGGAATTAGCATAAGGCATCAGAGTACTGCGTATGGAGAACAGTTCCCCGAACCCGATGGGTATTTTCATTCGAGACGTCTGCCGGATATCCTATCGGTATCCTCGAACTTAATCTTCGTCAATGCCCGCGACCACGCAACCCTCTGTCCGGGTCTCCAACGGAACGAAACTCGTGGGGTATCAATCCCGCGATAATCGAGGCAACATCGAGGGCAGGAAACAAAGAGATTAAAAACCAGGACACGCCCGCTCGTTCGCATTGTGGAACATAGTGGCCACTGGTCAGGGAAAACCTAGAAATCAGGGAAATGTCAGGGAATTAAAAAAATGGTCAAGGAAATCAGGGAAAAGTCAGAGAATTTTTTAATTAGTCAGGGAAACGAGAAGAAACAAAGCTTCCTCCATAATTAAAGAACCAAAGTTCAAAGAATAATTTTTTCTTACATGGTGGGAATTCTTAATTAATCCAAATAAAATGTTGAAAATTGAAGTACGTCGAAATATTTTGTATACGCGACATTTTTATAAATTCGGTAAAAGAAAAATTGCTTCCCGGATACATCTCTTTAATGAGCGCTGTGCAACGCGCAGCGCTTATATGCTACTGGTTATTCCAAAGTTCCTTGCTGTTGTTTAAGTTTTTTATAATTCCTATAAAAGATATTCTATCTAGTTGATATGTACGTTTGTAGATGGATTTGAATACAAGAAAATTTGAATAAAACTATTGACCAAATGTGAATAATGTTTCCTGTAAACGTTTATGCAACAAAATTTTTAAAAAATTAATCCTGTTGTTAATCTCTGTGGCTCAGTTGTATAAATACAATTTTCCATCACTATTAAGTAGATTGTAAACATGTTTTTGTATACCGATTAATTCGAAACTTCATTAATTAGTTATTCGTGTTGGCACTTGACTATTAATTTGAATTTTAGTTAGGGAAAGTCAGGGAACTTTTTTCGCTCTTTTTAGTGGCCACCATGTGGAATTCCTCGAATTCCTGTAACGTTACCGTCTCGCACCGCCGAGATATCACCTTCTCTTCGCTTCTTCGACGTCCAATTACACAAATGGCACTTAGCGTCCGCCGCGGGCGGTATAACATCTCTTTCTTCTTCCTTTTCTCTTGTCACGATCGTTGCTACACTTTTCATTGACATTACCGTACCTGGTCACGATATACCCGCAGGCAGAAATGAATCTTCTGCTACAAAGCGGCGACGTTGACTGGTTGCCGTCGCGGTTCATTCTTCCCTTCCGTCGTGTCGTACCGTTTGCCAATGGTTCCTATATATTCGCGATTTTTTTTTCATTGTCGTCTTCCTCCCTCGCGGAATCAACATTCACCGTTTTCCTTTATATCTGGATAGGAGTTTTGCGTGCTCGACAACGAGAGAATTGTCGATCGTCTGGCCCGGTATTCTGAACGACTTATCGCGAAGCAATCTTTCTCGAAGCTGGTCTTCACGGGGACCAGTCAATCCACGTTACGGTGTTTCGATTCCCACAACGAGCTCTAGGCGGGAAAGATTAGAATGCCTAAATAAATGTTTAAATTACACTGTGCATGAAAAATGAAAGAATACTCACTGGAATAACCGATGGAGAGAAAGAGAGAAAAGAAGGAAATAAAAAAAGAGATGAGTAAAAAAAGGAGAAGAAGGATCGTTCGGAACACGCAAGTTGGAGATGATTACCCATCTCCTGAACCTATACTCGACTCTTTTAAGCCTTAGGCGAAAGAAAAAGGGCGAGGTCTTTCGTCTCTTCTCCTCCTTCTTCCGCTTCTTCCACCGCTCTCCTCGGCGGTCTTCCTCACTGTATTCTTAAACGTCTGCCACTTTCATTACACCGCGTATTTCGCGTTTCCTTTCGTTTATCGACTCGTCCGGTCTAATCTCTATCGGTCGCTTCCCTCGCCACATTTCGCGCTTGCGAAAGAAAAAAAAAGATATATTCACACGCGTCAGATTTATATAATTCTCTTCACCGTGGCGTCGTATCGTCGAAGCGCGTAAATCACGGAACGAAATGGGAAGATAATAACGCGCGTGCAAAATCTAACGATGAAAAACACATCCACCCGAGAGATCCCGTTCGTTTCCCTCGGGGGGAAACAAACGAATGAACGTCACGGTTCGCAACACCAGTGGGAAACCGTCCTCCTGATTTCAATCTCACCAGGGTGATTTAACCGGCGTGCAACAAGTACCTTCTCCCGCAATTGTACAGAATTGAGGAATTAATAATACATTTTTATTATATGTACACTGAGAAAAAAATTTGTTAACTTGACTAAATTTTTCAACTAAATAAAATTTCTTCAGTTCAAGTATTTATTTATTTAAGTTAAATTTATAAATATTTGAAAAGTAAAGTTCAAGTATTATATGTTTAAGTTAAATAAATAAATACTTGAACTGAAGAAATTTTATTTAGTTGAAAAATTTAGTCAAGTTAACAAATTTTTTTTTCAGTGTATATGCGTGCTTAATTTCGTTATTGGTGTTGTAAGTACATGTACGTTTTCCAGAGCTCGAACCTGGGTCAGGAATTGTTGGATAGAGTGTTCAAGCATCTTAACTTGCTGGAAACTTCCTATTTCGGGTTACGCTATCTTGATCACGGGAATCAGACGGTAGGATACAATCTGTTTAATTTACAACCTTGTAGCAAATTACTTTTGACTCTAGCAACGTGATTCAAGATCCGAGATCTTGAATTTCGCGTTGCGTTAAAGTGTGCGAATCTTGATATTGAAATCATTTCCCGCTGAAAATCGTGATACGAGTACAACACGTATACGCATTTTAGCAATGGCTCGATCAAAGCAAAAAACTCGGCAAGCAACTGAAGATTCATAAAGGAGATCCTGGATCGGACGTTCACACTCTCTACTTCGGTGTCAAATTCTACGCGGCGGATCCGTGCAAACTCATCGAAGAAATTACCAGGTATATTCCTGATCTTCGTTCAAGAAAACATACGCTTCTACTTGAATAATTCTTTTGAAGATCCCTTTCAAAGATGAGCTCTATCACGCGGTAACTCTTCCCTCGTATCAAGTTTATGCAATTCATTCTTGAGATTGATGAGCGAGTTTTTCTTTAAAATAAACTTTAACTGTTTATTCGCGACTACGATATCATGGGGTGGGGAGGGGGGCAGAGAGGGGCATATGTCCTCCCGATTGTAATTTTTTCAATTTAGAATGATTTAATGATTGACAACCAGATAATTTTTTGTTTGAAATTTATACAATTAAAAATAAAAACCTCCATAAATATTTCTTTAAAAAATATTATTTGAAAATATTAACTAACGTTCGTTTGGCAGAGCGTTGACAAAAATGTAGGGTTGGGTAGTAACTAGTTAAAAAGTTAAAAGTTAAATAATAAAGTTAAAAAGTTAATAACTTTTAACTAAACTTAGTTAATTTTTAACTTCAACTAGTTATTTTTAAAAGATATTTACTTTAACTTATTAACTTTTTTATTAAGTTAAAAATTTATTTATATGAAAAAAAAATTATAAAAGAAAAAATACATTCTCACATAAAAATAATATTTGTTTGTTATTTCATATAAACTTAATTTACAAATAGAATATTAAATTTATTTAATAATCCATATTATAATTTTTTTGAATGATCTAACTTTAAAAAATTACGACATTCTAATTTAATATAAATAATGTTTTTCAAAATTAACTTTTAATTTAACTTAAGTTAATTTAATCTTAACGTAACTTTTAATTGAGTTAGTTTTTTGTTTATGTAACTTTTAACGTAATTAAATTAATTTTATAGGCTATTAATTTCAACTTAATTTAGTTTTTAAAAAATATTAACTTACCTAACCCTGCAAAAATGCATACCTCTAAGTGTATTTACACTCTGCCTCTCCCCCCTTGAAAAAAGTTGTAAGGGCGCCCATGTACAATATCGTCCTAAATATTCTCGTTTTCGTTTTTCTAATAATAACACGATATATTTAATCAGTCTCTCAGCTACATTACGCTTAGTGTGTCACTTTGGTGCTCTTGACGACATGGAACAATTTCGATTTTAATATTGACCGAATTATATACATCTCACATTCTACCTACCACAATGTGTGAATCTTTTATATTTAGACACACAAGACATGTAAGGTCTTTTATCACTAATTTTTTTTGTTTTACATAACTTACAATTGTACAAGTTCTTATCTCTGTTGTGTACATTTCCATTTTATTATGTATTTGGTGCGTTAATTTTATCATTCTCAATCTATTTAATTTATACAATCTATTTAATTTATTTAAAGTATGTTATTGTTTGAATAAAAAAAAATTTTTTAGCTTTCAATCTATGATTTTATTGGAATAATTTCATGACCATAAACATGTCTTGCTAACAATAAGGTCTACTGACGACTCTCTTTTGGATGATTTAGGTATTGCTCTCTCTTTTATCATATTCCTTTGTCACTATTTTAATTAATTCCTACTTCTATATTAATAAGCAGTGTTATGTATTTATTTATTTGTAGACTTCACTTGATAAGGACCCAAACCAAGGGTCGAAACGTCGTGGAACTTTTGTTTATATTATTGCCAGTTGGTCGAATTAATAAAGTACATTTTTAAATATATTTTGAGTCTTTCGATACAACGTCGAAGAAAATATTGAAAAACCCGTTGGGAGTTCGTTCCAGCGCGCACGATATGCGGATAATACGGACGATTTTTATTCGATGTCACGCTCCCGTGCAAACGATCCTTTCACGCTCGGCGTCTCGAAATTCCAGGAAATTCCAGGGACATCACGGTACATCGCGGACGCACGAGAATTCCACGTGCGTCGAATTTCTTGAAGCGCCCTTACGTACATACATACATGCACGCACGCGTACACGCGTGCCTCGCGTCAGCGTTTCGCGACGTTATCCGCTCGTGCGCTCGCGCCTTCCACCGATCCATACTTAATTCCTGCATTCTGTGATGCGCGAGACAAACATGTATAAAAGTTACATTTTCCGCCTCGATGCGTTCCGATACGCTCAGCCTTGTCTTGTATTTTAAGATCGCTATTACGGTGAAACGAAGAGAGAGAGGCAGACGGAGAATCAGTAGCGTGGTTTCTGACTTGTATATTCCACAGGTATCAGTTCTTCCTGCAAATAAAGCAAGACATTCTGCAGGGAAGACTGCCCGTATCCTTCGATCTAGCTGCAGAATTAGGAGCCTACGTCGTTCAATGTAAGACATATCATCTTTTATATCAAAGTATATATTTATTAAATACATGCCTCTTATTTCTTATGTACATTCGGATGCCATTCGTCTTGTGAAGAGAAACGGCATTAAAATCACACGAGAGAGATAGCATTCACAAAAAAATCCAGAGGATATGAAAATTTACATATACAGTACCGTCCATAAGTTCCATAACACTTCAAAATTTAGAAATAGGAGTCCAAAATTTGATTGAACCATATTAATTCATACTTCCTATGATACATTGTTTTGATAAAACGAAAAACTGAATGAACTCTTGGGGTTATAGCTGACTTTTATTTTAAAAAACTAAAGCTTTGATTCGTTAAAGAATCCACCTTTTGCTTTAATAACTGCTTTACAAATCAGTTATTCAAGTAATCAATTAATCAAGTAATCAATTTTTCAAGAGTTTCGGATTCAATAGACTTCCAGCCTATTTGAAGGCACTCCCAAAGGGTGTTGATATTCGTAGATCCCTCTTTTCGAACTCTCCTGTCCAGTTCATCTCATAAAAGTTCTATTGAATTGAGGTCTGGGGATTGGGGTGGCTATATCATTCTAATAAGCATTTTTGCCTTTTCTTTTGATTCTAAATATCCGCGACAGTACTTAGATGTATATGGTTTATTTCAGTTTTATGTATCTATTGCAAAATTTTGAGGTGTCCGGGAACTTATGGACAGTACTGTATGTAGCTAGACACAGCGAAACGCGAGCAAACAGAACGCACGCCGGTGGTCCACTCGTTATAGTTATCTGTTGGGGAGATTCAAAGTCGTACAGATAGAAAAAGGGAAGGCAAACTAAAATACGCCCGTGTTTGCATCTCATCGCCATCAAAAGAGAGACGAGATGAAAAAATATACCTTCTTTCTATTCAACGATAATACACGTATATACAGTGAGAGGCGGAAAAGAGCATAATATGCGAAGAAGAAAGATAGACATAACGGGAAATAAAATAGGTTGAAAAAACACATTTCTTTTTTCGCAATGTTATCGCGATCGTTACCACGCAATGAAATTGCGCTTTTGACAATATTTTTACCGTTATCTATTTAGCGATATTTCTTCCGCCATAATCAGTGGCGTAGCCAGGGGGGATTTCGAAATTTTTGAACCAAATATGAAAATGAAAGGTTGAAAGCCGAGAGAGAAATGAAATAGTTTTTATTAATGGTTATTAATAGAAATTAAGAATTCTTAAAACCTACCTTAGGAATACAATGAGTGAAGTAAGACTTAACGGTTTGACACAAATGTACATTCACAAAAATTTGACTTCTTCGGTTAACACAGAGGAGGTACTCGACAGATTATCTAAAAAACCTAGATGCATGCCTCTAGTTTAATATTGTTATCTTATTTAACCCTTCGCCTGAATACGTGGGTCGTTGATGTCCGAGTCTTTCCTTCGTTAGTGTTCAGAATTCATTAAAAAAAAAATATTTAATTAATAATTTGGATCAAAATGACTATGAAATCATGTAAACAGATGTTCCACGAATTTTTTTAGATATTTTTAACTACTTTAAAGTGAGGAAAATAGCGTGGGACGCATAAAGTCCACGTATTCAGTGGAAAGGTGTCGAAAAAACGTATTCAGTCGGAGGATTAATTAAAAAAGTTATGAGTTCTGTGATTTTATTTTTTTTAATCCCCCCCCCCCCGAAATAAAATCCTGGCTACGCTCCTGGCCATAATCCTTTACTTTAAATTTATCGATGATCTTGTATGAACGTGGATATAATCTGTGAATATTTCTCTTCACATACACGCGATATAAATATAATTACTTTTTTATTCATATCCGAATAACGTGCTGTTCTTTCAGCGGAACTTGGGGATTATGATCCTAGACGACACTCACCCGGGTACGTCACCGAATTTCGGTTTCTCGCCAACCAAACCACGGAACTGGAGAATCGTATAGTAGAGATCCACAAAACTCTTATGTATGTCAACCGTGATGTTTAGTATTCGAATAGCGTACGTTAAAACTATCCGACGCATCTACGATGTGGTGTTTCTACATATGTAGACAACCGATCGGCTGTCCATAAGTCCATAACTTATACCAGGCATGGCCAACCTTTTTCGATTTGCGGGCCACATTCAAAATTTTCAAACTTTCCGCGGGCCGTACTCAAAAATATCAAACTGTTTTTAATATTAAATTTAAACTTTAATAAAAATAGTTTTATAGTTTTTTTCTCTAATTTTTTATTTTTCAAAATATTGTCGCGGGCCGGATGAAACTGCTCCGCGGGCCGTAGGTTGGCCATGCCTGACTTATATATTCTCTTTATTTATAAGATCCTAACATTCGAGTCCTTATAATATCAGAATCGTGCAAATAAACTTCTAAAAGCGCCACATATTTTTTTAACGGGATTAAATGTAATAATTAATATTTTTATTAAAATAATCGCAAAGATTTAATTAGTATAAGTAGCGTTATAAAAATATAAAACTGATTTAATTTTTGAACGAGTATATACTTGTGGCTTTTTCAGAGGACAATTGCCGTCAGCAGCGGAATTAAATTATCTGGATAAAGTGAAATGGCTGGAAATGTACGGGGTAGATTTGCATCCCGTATTGGTATGTAGGCGTGTTATTGACGTTGACATGACTAACGTTGCGTTCATTCGCATTAATCTCGCACAATCGTACAATTTTCGTTCGCAGGGTGAGGATAGCGTGGAATATTTTCTGGGCCTGACACCGAGCGGAATAATATTGCTACGCAACAAGACCAAAGTGGGAAATTACTACTGGCCTCGAATAAATAAAATCTATTATAAGGTATAATTTCTGCAATATTATTAGCTCGCTAGACCTCTTTTTTTTAAGTGCTCAATTCTTAAGTAAATTCGAGAACTGATTTTATAATAAAACAATGAAACGTTTAAGAATATAATGGATGCATTCAGTACTACAACCGCTCAGTGAGCGCTCATTGAGCACTGCGTTGTGATTGGAGTATACTTTTAGATTTATGGTAAATATAGGAGAATGTTCCAATCATAACGAAGTGCTCAGTGAGCGCTCACTGAGCGGTTGTAGTACTGAATGCACCCAATATAGTACTAAATGTTTTTGATTCTTCCTTCACATTTCTTTTTTGTTTTACAATATGCTGAATGAGTTGCGTCAACTTTTAGGGCAGATACTTCATGCTGAGGGTAAGCGAAAAGAATTCTGAGGAGAGAACGCACGGCTTCGAGACGCCATCGAAAGGAGCTTGCCGTCATCTCTGGAAATGCTGCTTGGAGCATCAAGCTTTTTTCCGATTAATGGCGACGGGTCCACCGCCCCTTAGTCCATATTCTCGCTTTCATTCGTACAGTCCTCCATCCACTTTGGAGAAGCATGCGGCCATTAGACGAAATCCACCTCCGTTTCAAAGGACCCCCAGTCGGAGAGCGCAGAGACGAGTCGTCGAGGGTCAAGAGATGGTCGGTTCATTCGTCGAGACACCTGTCACCGTAATCTCGAGTCCAGGCAACAATCCGTCCAGCGGCAATATACTGTGCAATACGCAAAGGCAGATGAACACCTCAAGTCCGAGAAGCACGAGAAGCGCGCCGTGGACGCAGAGTCAGCCCCGCGGCCTTTACACCTCGTCTAGTCCTCGCTCCGTTCGCTCCGCGGGAACGGCGCCGGCAGTTAGTTGATATATCATACTCGCTCGTGTTCCAACGGCTATGCTTAATCCACCGCAAAGTTGATTGCAATGTCTGCTCACACGAGATGCGTCATAAATACGCATAACATATGAAAGAATTAACTCTGTTAATGGGTCAAGCATGTCCGCATTACACATTATGAAGTTTCCACATTTGAATTGCTTATTAAACGCTGTCTATCGACATAGCTCTTAAGTAGACTTCAACGTCGGAGCAGCTCGGTGGAGAGTCAAAGCTCGGGGGATAGTCATAGTCGCAGTGGTCACCGTAGACGAAGTCATAGTCATAGTCATCGTCGACACAGCAGACATTCCGACTGCGAGTCCGAGCTTTCGAGGGGTTCAGATACGAGATCCGGTCATCGGAAACATCGTAGAAAACATAGGAACTCCCGCTCCTCTAGGTACGTTCACGTATAAACCTTGGTTACGTAGCATTACGTTCGTTCTCATCGCGATAACATCTCGTTCTCATAATTGTTTCGTGAGTAAAGTACCTCCTTGATAAATTCAAATCGCGAACCCTTATAAGCATTAGCGTGTAATTAAAGCAGTTTGATGATAATGAGTCTTGTTCCCATCAATAAGAGGGGTTCATCGACCTTCGTTAACATTATTACTATTTTTGCATGTATTTCTCTTTAACAAAAGAATCTTTTCTATAGGATTTTTTCTTTTATTTTATAGAGTAAATCGATAAGTGCTGATTTAATCTAATAAAGGTTTTTTTCGCAGTAGACACGAGTTGGTAGATTCTGAGCCGCAATGGAGAGAGGCGCAGAAACGGAAAGGGGAAGGTGTGCAAAAAGCTATCGTAAGTATCGTTACCGGGTCGCTATTGGTATAAGACTATTTTGTTTATAATATTTGACTAGCTAATATGTCGTAGGTAAGTCACACGGAGCCTAGAAGAAGACATAGAAGCAGACATCGAAGTCCTTCTCAAAAGCAGCCACTACCGGATGAACTTCGAAAGTACATATATTATATATCTCATTACAAGAATTATAGAATAGCAATTTCACGAGATATTCGCAACAGGCTTCCACAGGCCGCGGAAAAAACAATTTATAGATTTTTTTGTCTAATATGCAACTTAAATTTATTAAACGGATTCTATCTTTGTTAATCTATGCTTTCATGAATACTGACAGTTTATCGATGTATTCTGTGAACGATATTAAAAGTATATATAACATATTCTTTCAGACACTTGGAATTTGGCCTAGTCGATACTAGTGGAATGAGCGAGCAGCAACGCCGAGAGATATCCTACACGGTAGTACAGTCGCAATCTGTACAACAGTCGCCCTTACAATCTAATAATTCTCGATTGGACGACACAGATTCATCGTCCCTGCCTAGGTACGATGATCTCAAGACGGCCTGCAATCTCCACAACCATCCTCCTCAATTGGAGGATGAGACGGGATCCGTAGTCATTGTTTAGTTACCCCTTCACCACCACCACCACCACCCCGATCTCCCTTGCATGTATTTTTTATTTATTTCGAGCATGTATATTATCTACTTTAAGCATGCCCCCTATTATTTATTTGAAGCATGACGAATCCTTAATAAATAAGTGAAATTAACTGCTTGTCGCACCTGTTTATTTTTACGTCCTAGCTGTGGCACTCACTCGCTTCTGGCTGTGTTCCATGGAATTTCAAAGGCGATGCGTGCCGATCGCCTTCGTACTGGGGTCGTATTTTATTCGTGTGTTTTTTATTTCTCATGCATTATGTATATTATACGGTATGCGCCATGTATTTGTGTAATAAATATTGGTATCTGGGAGGACGGACGATGATGTCAACGTTCGAGGCTCGGGACACTTCATGTTCCGAGTCTTTCTTATGACATTCCTCGTATATCCCATTCGATTCCCTACACGTACCCGGCGCATCTTGTGCATTTTATTTTTTGCAATCCCCTTTCAAAAAAAATTTACGCTTTAAAACGCGCCACGATACAGTTTACAAAAAAGCGAATGCATTAATGGAGTCTGTGATTGAATTTTGATAACGTGTGCATCGTGAAAATATAGCCAATGTGTGTGTATATTAACTGTATGTACTAAAACAAAAAAAAGAAAAACACGCATCAATCTGAGTCGAGCACAGTGGACCTGCTGGTCGCTAAAACGACTGAGGTTCCAGACTGTCAAGGATTCCCTTTCAGAACTGTCGGATCCGTTGGCAAAAGAGAAAGAAGATACATGCGGCATTATCGTGATGGAAGTTATAACTTGCTGTCGGCAACGTCCAATCGAGTCGAGCCAAAGTTTCCCGAGGCTCGAAACGAATATAGCACGAAGAGGGACTTTTATTATACTCGTAGCAACCGAGTGTCAATAGGCAATAATGCGGACAGTGGACTCGGGGAAAGCACACCGCAGGACTTTTCAAGCTGCTGCTCAAGTTCTGCCGACAGCAATAAACCTATTCATGTAGTACGTATTCCAGTTCGCTTTTTTACTCTATAATACCGTTATCTTTGCTTAATATCCATTTTTAAATAAGCAACAACCAAGCGATGCGCATATACATTTAGCTTATATTTATATTTACGAATGATAAAAATTGAGGAGTAAACACGAATTTCGTACGTAATTCGTGCTTACTTCTCGCAAATAAAAATTTAACGTCATAAAATATTTATCGCACATATGTTTTTATAAGAAAAAGCAATCAAGTACTTCTACATATAAATGTGGCTAAGGTTTCCTACTCGTCCTTTACAAGTTTTGGCTTTCAACACGTCATAAATTTCTAAGATATCGGCATTTAGAACCGCGCATACCTTTTCCAGTGATACAGTTCTCGTATATGCATGCTAGTAATTACATATAGCTTTTATAAAGTAATAACATAATGTGGAATGATACTATTCTCTAAATAGTAGATTAGTAAAACGGTTTTGTTTGGTATAGACACAATTGCAATTAGGGGGAGAGGTATACTATGAATTGCCTTCAAATCAAGAAATCTACCCTCCTGTTGACACTACTCTGGATGCTGTTCTCCAACCCATTATATCGTAAGTGCTTGTTTTTGTCGCTTTGCGCTTTCTTCTTACTCAAGTATTAAATCAGATCTCGATTCGATACGTATCTGGCTTTATTAATATCTAATACATTATGCATCGCATACTTAAGGTCATACTTTGGATAGATATCAAAAAAGTCAATACATTATAAACGTTGGAAAAGTTCTCTCTATATTAGACCATCTTCGATGGTATCGCTTAATTTTATTTACACGATGAATTTGATTGTTTCAGAACTTTAACGAGGAGGCAACGGAGCCGTCCCAAACAATCGTAAAACTTTAATACAAAATAAAACAGTTTTTATATATTCACTTGTTTTGTACATGTAAGATAACGTTCATACCTTAATTAAAATTGATATCTGTGGATCGCAATTGTTGGATCATGTGCGAGGTGAAAAGAAAATTTTGTTGAATAAAAGTAGTATGTTTTAGTCTTCACGATGAACGTATTCCTACATACAAAAATCTTATTTAGCTATCTTTCGACGCCATGTGTCTCATAAGATTACCTATGAATTTTTCCATTTTCTTTAAGTCCTGAGCTATTTCTGTTCTATATTGGAGACACTGCAAGCAATTTGAATTACTGTTGTTATTACTGTGTTCTTAACGATAGAAATTAATAACAGGAATGAATACAAGCTTATATTCCTCCATCAGAAGATATATTTCTAAGATTGCTTACCTGTCGATTATCTGTTAACTTTAGACACAAAACCCCTTTGCTGTGACAATACTTCATCGTATATCGAGTCTGAAATAAAACAAAAAAGAAGTTATCACGCGAATAGCTATATTCACTCCAGATTATTTTTATAATAATTTGAAGTTTTATGTACCATATGGTATCAGAGCCTAATATTTTGTTTTTCAGTGCTTTCATTACAATACCAGCAATTAATAAAAAGCAAAAGAAGCATAAACAAACTCTTGTACATTATGCAGGGAACATTACAAATTTATATGCTAAGACAAATATAATTAAGTTAACAAAAATTAAGACAAATATGATGACAAAAGCTTATAAAAAAAATATACATATTTTTGTTGTTACTCTTATAAATGCAAACAATAATTCATTGCAAATTCATCAAGTGGACGTTTTATACCGGGAATAGTGCAAAAAGTCAATGTTAACACTGGTACCATTGAAGTACAAACGTGCTCCTCCAGCATGCGTTACCATAATTTCAAATTGCATATATAATGCAAACAATCTGACTGGAAGATTCTCGTTACTGTATCTAGTATCGAAAATACAAACGGCGCTAAAACTAATAAAGAAGATACAGCAATAGTCTTGTAAAACGTACGTTCATCGGATCCTGCAGATATAACCTCTCGGCGCCTCTTTCGAATTCTTCCCACGAGCTCAGATATGTCATCGTTATCACCGATCAAGGCGATTACTTCGCGAAAAAACTATATGCGAAGTAAATTAAACTAATTTAGGTTCTAATGATCCTAAGCGGTCCTAAAGTCTCAAAACTCGCAAGACAAACACTCGCGAGACCGGCGAGACAGGAGACTGTCACCAGAGAGAAGCCTGAGAGCGGTCATCCCAGATCCCGGCCTTTATCGCGAGACGCTCGAAATCCACCATGCACTAGCGCCGCACATCCATTTTCGACTTCTGGCATTACGTAGCCACATCCATTTACCGATACTGCCGATAAAATCGTATTCTGGTGCGTGTCCAATATCCACGATTCATGGTTCGGAGAAACATGCCATGTACGGATGTAATTACATGTTCCATTGCTTACAGGTGATTCGCCTGTACGTAATGGAACGTGTAATTACATTCGTACATGGCATATTTCTCCGAACCATGAATTGTGGATATTGGACACGCACCAGAATACGATTTTATCGGCAGTATCGGTAAATGAATGTGGCTACGTAATGCCAGAAGTCGAAAATGGATGTGCGGCGCTAGTGCATGGTGGATTTCGAGCGTCTCGCGAAAAAGGCCGGGATGACCGCTCAGTAGCCTTTCTAGACTGGAGGATGATCCCAGGGTCCCAGGGTATGCACTCTCCCATATTCTCTCTGCCCATACAAATTTTTCGTATAGCGTTTCAGCGCCATCTAATCTCGTTCCATCGTGAAATTGAAACTACGTAGCCAAAATTCAATATGGCGTCAGTCAGTTGAACTCAGCCACGTGAGCTGAGTCATATCAACAACTGTCAACAACGAGCAATCGCGACACGAGTATTGCCGAGTTATTTTCGCGCGAGATATATGCGCATATGCGCG
>NJRQ01000938.1:8629-36841 GCA_003063805.1 Aphaenogaster ashmeadi
CAATGAAAAGTATATACAAATTATTAAATGCAATTTTTTTTTTAAATGATGCAAACGATCCCTATTGAGAACGGTCAAATACGGTCATAGCAGATCTTAGTGCTCATTAAAGTACTTTTCTGGTTTCAAGAGCTGCGTTTCAAGTCCGAAAATAACGGCGCCTTTAAAAGAACTAGAAAAATCACACATAAAATATTAATGAGCACTAAGATCTGCTATGACCGTATTTGACCGTTCTCGATTTTAATTGTTTGATACACTTCGCGGTCTTGTAATTATATTGTTTATATATTTTATATTATTGAATTTTAAGATTTGTCGCGAGTATATTTATTAATTAATATTAACTATACAGTGTATTTTTACAACAGAATCATATAATTTTATTTTAACAACAGTAAATCTAAGAATTCGCATAATAATATGTGTGCAAATTGTCCATATTAGATCAGAGATACACAAAAGCATTCAGCTACCGCTAATATTCCTCTTTTAATTTTTAGAAATTGTTTCTTTTTAGTTACACGTACGCTTATCGATTTTATAAATAATAGTGCAATTAATTACAAATACTGTAAATATATAAATAAAGAACTTCAATCTAGAAAAGCATTAACAATTGTAAACTATTTAATAATTTTAACATATATTAAAATATAATAATAAACAGTTAAACATAATTATAATAATTGGATTTAATTGTAATAATAATTAAAAATCGATGTTTGTTTTGTAGTTATTAGCATTTCCTATACTCCAAAATTTTTTATTACTCTCCATTCTCATTCTATATGCATACATAAAACGAAAATACATTCTATCTTCCACTCTTCTACTGTCTTTCTCACTTTACGTGTCATGTCCCACACAGCACAAAACTTAACAGAAATGTTTCAGAAATGTTTCAAAGTTTCAGAAACGTTTCTGAAACATTTCTGAAACTTTGAAACGTTTCTGAAACATTTTTGTGCTGTGTGGGGTGATCATGTGATAAATATGAGAGCAGTGTAACGGAAGAACAGTGTAAGAGGATGAAAATCTTGGTTTGCAGAGAAAGAATTAGAGTAAAAGAAAATGTACAATAGAGAATGTTTTAACACAGAAGAAATTGATTATATTTATTATTTTTTTCTTATCGACTTTGAAGATTATAACATTTAAGTTACATTTGTTGAGCTATTGATGTTTATTAACTGATAATTTTTTATAATTGCAATATCTCTGTAAGTGTATTGTATTTTATAATTGCAATATCTCTGTAATTGTAATGTATAATTTCTCCGATTAATTTTTAAACAAAAATTAATTGTCAGATATAAATTTTTTATAGTTTTTGTATACACCACACAGTTACATACACATATACACAGAATTACACAGAAAAGATATCTATTTATTTGATAAATGCGTTTCTCAGATCCAAATATACCGCTTTCGATGATGCTGCTCCAAACATCCGGTTGATAAAAACACGAGATAGGAAGCTAGTTTTTTATAGTTACGTGATAGTATAAATACAGCTGCAGTTTCGAAACCGCAATCTTTGTAAGAGGAGCATTAGTGCGACGCTTAATAGCCACACACAAAATAATTAGAAAGTTATTATTCTGGAGAGCAACATCACGGTATGCTATATTTCCATTATTTTTTAACAACTTACACATAAATTTAATATATTTTGTGGAGAAATGGTTAAAAAATAATATATGCTTTAATACATTTCATTATTATATTAATTGTGTCGTGCAGTGTTTGTTGTAATAATTAAATTTGATAATATTTAAATACGAAATCAATAAAGAGATCAATATAAGTATAATTATTATGTTATTCTTAATAACACAATAATTATATAGTCTTATTAGTATTAATTATGTATTAAAATATATGATATCAGTATGATGATCATGATTATTTTGCAATTTTAAATATTTCCAATAATACAATAATTCTTTAAATATTTTTAATGTATATATCTCTAGTATGTACATTATACAGGGTGTCCGGAAAATCGTCCGCAGTACTTTGGGAAGTGATTCGGGACCCAAAAAGAAGGGAAAAAAGCTATATAAACATAGGTCCGGAAATAAGTCGTTTCCGAGTTATAGCCACTTTTATGTTTAAAAAATCGTTATTTATAGTTCGCTTGGCATCCCTCTTTAAAAAATTTTTTTTTATTTTAAATTTTTATTTTTTTAAATTTTTATTTTTTATTTCTTTAATTTTCAATTTTTATTTTTTTTAATTTACAATTTTTATTATTTTTTTTCAATTTTTCGATATTTGTAAATACGATTACATTATTTTTAAAATCAAGGATAAACATAAATAGATATTTAAATCGAATTAAATATAATGTTCAAAATGATCACCTTCAGCATCAAAGGAATTCCGAACTCTTTGAAAAACATTTGGATCCCTCCTTATTTCTTCGAATCTATGAATTATTCTGTGTCTTAAGCCAACAATATTATTGGGTTAGGAATAAGGGCCTGCATTTGTGCTGAAGGTAGTCATTTTGAACGTCTCATTTAATTCGATTTAAATACCTGTTCATGTTTATCCTTGATTTTAAAAATAATGTTATCGTATTTACAAATATCGAAAAAATACAAAAAAATTGTAAATTAAAAAAAATTTTTTTAAATTGAAAATTGAAAATTAAAAAAAATAAAAATTTTAAAAAATTAAAATTAAAAATTTAAAAAATTAAAATTTAAAATTTAAAAAAGAGATGCCAAGCGAACTATAAATTACGATTTTTTAAACATAAAAGTGGCTATAACTCGGAAACGACTTATTTCCGGACCTATGTTTATATAGCTTTTTTTCCTTCTTTTTGGGTCCCGAATCACTTCCCGAAGTACTGCGGGCGATTTTCCGGACACCCTGTATATTTATGTCCGTTTTCTCACAACAAAAATAAACTTTTTAAATTTTTAATTAATTTAATAATTGCTTGCTTAGGAAATATATGTGTATACGGTAGATCTTTTTATTCCTATTTAATTGCTAATTTATTTAATATAATAAAATTTTATTTAATTTTTTATTTTTTATTTTATTTTCTTTTTAATATATATTTTCTGAAAACTGCAATAATTCAACTGCAGTACTCTAATTATTATGTTATAAGATAATTTTTTCTGATTTATTTATGCTTCTATGACGCGTCTATCGGAAAATTATGTCTTAACTGTCATACAATCCATTTTGTTTAATATATATAACTTTGATAATAATTTTAAATTACATTGTTGATTATAAAATAGATATAATATACATAGAGAGAGATAGTTCTGTAATTTTTTTCTTATATTATTTTCCTTAATGCTGGAGAAAATACAAGATTAGAGGATTCAAAAAACAAAGTTGAGAAATAAAATTTTTAAATCTAGATCTAAATTTTTATTTTAAATTGTAAGTAATAGGTAGAGCTAATCTTCATAAGCAAAAATATAAGTAACAAATTGTTTTTGTTTAATTTCAAATGAGTTTTTTTAAATATAACGCATAATCTCAAGACATTTAATGTTAAAAATAGAGATAAGATTAGGACCGATGAAATTGTCAAATATTAATGAGAATAGCCAAATGACGGTCAACCGCGGATCGTGGTGCGTAATAATAATTTTTTTGTGAATTCCCTGTTCATGTAAACTGCGCATACCGCATATTCGTCGGTCTTGAAACACAATCTTTACATGAACCCGGAATTAATTCACATATTAAATTGACGAGCAATTTAATAATTTTGATGCTAACAGGCATCTATAAGATCTCCCCTTCCCCGAAAAACTGTAAAGAAATTATTGCGAAAAATAACACCTCAACCAGAATTCGATCTCCCATCAATCCGTGCGGGCGTCCTACCAATTCGACCATTGAAGCATGTGGTGTGATATTCTTTGCAATAACAATATATATGTTGGATAAACGTCAAGTTTTAGGCGACGTATTTTAAATAGTAATAAGATTAGGACCGACGAAATTGTCAAATATTAATGAGAATAGCCAAATGACGGTCAACCAGGTTCGAATCCTGGTTGCGGTGTTATTTTTCGCAATAATTTCTTTACAGTTTTTCGGGGAATGGAAGATCTTATAGATGCTTGTTAGCATCAAAATTATTAAATTGCTCGTCAATTTAATATGTGAATTAATTCCGGGTTCATGTAAGGATTGTGTTTCAAGAACGACGAATATGCGGTATGCGCAGTTCACATGAACAGGGAATTCACAAAAAAATTATTATTACGCACCAAGATCCGCGGTTAACCGTCATTTGGCTATTCTCATTAATATTTAAAAATAGAGATAATATATAAAAGACATCGAACAGTCATTCTTTTGCTAAAGAACAATCGAAATAATAAAAGGTTCTAACTAGCAAAGCTTCGTATGGTTTTCTAAACTATAAGATATATAGTATAGTTGTATAAACTACTGTATTACGTGCATTAACTTCATAATATCACGTTTTTTTATTATTTTTACAGATGAAAGCAATAATATTGCTTGCATTAACGCTTCTTTTCACTGGAAAATATCGTTGTTTATCGCAACAGATAAACATAAAAAGTATATCTTTATATTCCGAAGAAGATGAAGAAAAATTTAATATAAAGATTACCAGTGAAAAAGGACATAAATGTGAAACAATTACAGAATTCTTGAATTTGGATGGAATGAATTTGAAAACTATCAAGAATGATATTATTCAAAGTGACGCAATTCGTCACATATCTTTGCACAATAATTTTTTGAAAAACATCCCTCAAAACATTTTGGATCATGTGACATATTTGTCTTGTTTAAACTTGTCACATAACGATATTAATCTCTATAAGGATAATGAAATTCGACATCCTTACCTTCGAGTACTGGATTTGAGTTTTCAGGAGATCTCAGATACCAACGACTTACCGAAATTGGAAATTTTCGAAGAAGAAGCGGAGGATGTACATAAATATAATCATATGATCTTCAATAGCATTAAAATGAGATTGCCGAATGTAGAACATTTTGTTTTAAGCGGAAACGATATATCAGCTTTGTTATGGGATTTCAACATGTCGTTCCCAAAATTAACACGTTTAGATTTAGTTAATATCAATGCGGAAGAACTGGATTTGGATTTTTTTAGTAAAGTCTCGACTTCTTTACGCGTTCTTCACTTGGAGAACAATTATCTCCGTAATTTGACATTACGAAATACAGCGGAAATTACCGCTCTCTATCTCGATGGAAATCCTCTGAAGAGGCTCGATATAACTTCTACAAAATTACGAACATTGTCATTACATAATTGCACGAATATAAGTCTGGGATATTTTGACACGCCATATTTGGAGGAACTGGATTTATCAAGAAATAATTTTTATGACGTATTTAACGTTTATTTTGAAATGTTTCGATCCTTACGACGGCTTTTATTAGATTATAATAAACTTTCACATATTCCTGTTTTAAGTAATTTTCAGCGGCTTAATGAATTGTCATTGAGTCATAATATGATCGAGTACATTAAACCAAATAGCTTTGAATATTTGATATCTTTGATAAAGTTATCGTTAAATGGAAATAAAATAGAGCGTCTTGAAAAGGAAATTTTTTCAGGTCTGGAGAAATTACAATATTTAGATTTATCACATAACCAATTGAGTTATTTGTCTCCGGACTGGACTGTGCCGTTAATTAAACTCGAATATTTAAATGTAAATTCGAACAAATTTGCAAGTATTTCCGAAATGGGTATATACTCAATAAGTTCGTTAAAATATTTATTTGCAAAAAATAATACTTTTACTAAAATAACAACATTAGAAATGGAACCATTAGCGGATTACATAACCATATACTTAACTTAAGATGATTCGGTTTCAACGTTATAACTATTTTCTAACTATTTGGACTATTAAGCGTACATGTTCAGTATGCATTTATTATTTCACATATATAACAATCTCTCTAATTTTTATACGTTTATCACTAAAGGCGCACTAAAAATAATTTATCACGCCATAATTCTTATTGTTAGTTAGAATTTCGATTATTCTTTCCAAATATATTGCGAACTTATTTCAAAAATTATTATATCATTTTTTTAACTAGAAATAAAAACTGTTTAGTGTATCTGAGACTAATCTGATTATTTGAAACAATAATTTATGTAATGAGATATGTAATACGAAAACTTCTGCATTAGGCTGTTAGTTGATACTTACTGCGCTATAACTTCGTTAACTGCTGAGTATGCTGCTGAATTTCTCACTAAAAGAAGAACGGACTTTGGCTTCCATTGGAAGCCATTCTGATTGCTAAAAAATGCAGGACGTTCAGGGAATAATTTTATTCGCTGAAAACTAAAGTAATTTAACTAGAATTAAACATCTAAATAAAAAAATATTCAGAACTTATATACAAAAGATAATATGAAAATTATTGTTACAAAATATGTTTAATCCTTGACACATCTTAAGCCTTACCTTATTATTGCGATGCTAAAAGCTACTTATCGGGTCTGCGTTTCTCAGAACTTTTCTCGCCAAGTTCTAGATGGTTCAGATTATTTATATCATGTGGCGTTCACGATAAACAGTGTGATAATTGTGTAAGATTATCCGTAAGAATGCATGAAGTTCATGAGAAGTCATCCCCGTGGCATAGGATATGTTTTAATCGCACGTGCTCAGGAAAGTACGACGATAAACTTTGACCCCGTATAAAAAAGTATGGATATATATAAATTTAATAAGTATAAGTTATAATGTAAATAAATTTAATAAGACTATATAAATTTTACCACCTTCAACATTTTACATATAATCTTTTATGTTACTCTTTATAGTTTTACATACTTAATTAAACATTACAAGTATATAAAATTTTCTCTTATTATAATATATTTAAAATCTTAAAAAATACGTTTCTATTATAATATATAAAATAAAATATGTAGACAAATATAAGTAAATAAAATATGTATAACAATATAAGTGAAAAATACAAGGAAGTGTAGAATCTTAAAAGTAAAAAAAAAGATTCGGAGAATATAATTATTTTAGAAGATAGTACATGTTTTTGAAAAGAAATGTTTGTATATATGTACATTCGTATGTAGATTAGAATCAATTCCAAAACAAGAATGGCTTTTGATTTTAGAGTTATTCTCGACATATGGAATATATTTTATTGTTAATTATTAAAATATAGATATATGTTAGAGATGTTTGATATCTTTGTAAAGGATGAATTAATTAAATAATATAACGGACAAATAAACTAAGCAATAAACAAGGAGATAGGCCAAATGATCAAGCATATACAGGTGTTATACAAATAGAAAAAAATTATATAATTAATAATATAAGAAAATTACATGAACGTTTCGACTATACTTAGTCTTCATCAGCTAAATTCACATCGGCGAAGCATTAAAAATTAAAAAATAAGTAATAAAGAAAAAGATTAAAATAATAATCGAAAAAGAAAACATCATCGTTCGTTATCTACGCAGAATCGAAACAAGACAAATTACAAGGCCGAAACAAAGTGCTACATCCAAGGTCAGACACATATGGCGAATACATTCGTATTGATATGGTAATTAAAACTTGATCCATAATTTATAAATACGTTAGAGTG
Organism: Aphaenogaster ashmeadi; assembly: GCA_003063805.1. NCBI lineage: Eukaryota > Metazoa > Arthropoda > Insecta > Hymenoptera > Formicidae > Aphaenogaster > Aphaenogaster ashmeadi. The sequence goes on from NJRQ01000938.1 coordinate 16,277, forward strand.
TCACCAAAAAAGTTGGAAGTCGATTGTTAAGCTGTAAATTCTAAAACTAATTCTTCGTTTCCATGGCGAGAATAGGTTGAGTCAGTGGTAAAAGCGATGTAGTCAGAAGTCGTTATCAAGGAAGTCCAAATTAGTCAGTTAATCGTCAAGGTTTAAAATCTAAATTAAATAAGGAACCGAAAAATATTAATCATTTATATATGTATTGCAATATATCGATTATCAAATTATCGCCACAATGTATATTGATTAAACAAACAGAATATTTATCAGATAAAAAAAGATGTTAAAATAAAAAATACGAAACTTACAATAAATGAGAGGATCAGTGAATCTATAAAAATATATGTGTCAGAGCGGTTGGAAGGCCCTTCGTTTGAAACGAGATGTTTTAGATAACTGTTAAATTTTCACCCGTAACTAACAATAAATAAAGACAAACATATAATATGTAAAATGTATAATAAGTGTTACGAAAGCTGACTGTCATTGGCAAGTTCGTCTAAAATAAACTAAGCATATAAAAAAACAATTAAAATATAAAATTTTATCTATTCTACTGAAAGTAGTACAAAATAATATCTCAGTCTCATGTGGAAAGAAATATAATTAATGTAAAAATTATATAATTTATTTTTACGTTAAGAATATTTAATCTCTTTTTGCGTGCATGTGTACACGCGAGAGTATTAATTATTATTATATTATATAATGAAATGAAATACATACATACACACATATATATATACATATATATTTGTTAGAATCAAGTATAACAATACATCTCTTTTTATAAATTATAAGTAATATGTTACAGCTAAAGAAAATTAATATTTTAGATTCGACGAGAAACATTTAGTCAAATTGAATATTATTGTAGAAAGAGTAAGAACATTAGTTAATAGTTGACATATTAAACATCATTAAATATAATCTCTTGAGAGAATTGCACTTAAGATTGATTTAATTAAAGAAATTTAATATAATATAAATGCATAAGTTTCGAGTAGTGTATGATGTATTATGTAGACGGCACTGCCATTTGTGCGAAGACAGACCCCATGAAGACCATCATTAGTATATAAGAAGATAAGTTTGCCTGCTTGCGACAAAAGGTGTTAGACTGCTTGAGTGAATTAATCCGCGAGTGAGAAGTATTTTAAGAAGCGCTTAACAACTTTAAGAAAACAACCGCGTACCCACAATTTCAATAGTAAGTACCACTATTACTTGAATTACAAGAGTTTATCTCGAAATCATCATTATTTTACTTTTAGGTAATTGAAATCTAGTTAAGAGCATATCTCTTAAATAATCTTTTTATAATATTTCTATAATATTTTTATACCTATATAATATTTATTGACTACTTAATATAAATATATTTAAATAATTTTTTGTAAAGTAATTCTTAATTATAATATATAAATATATTTTTTAAATAATCATTTTTTAAACAATTTTGTAATATTTGTAATTATCTTGTAATGTTTGAATCGAAAATCGTACATAGAATTTATTAAATATTATTTTATTTATTTTGGATAAACATAAAAAGCCTCTCGTAAAACATTAAAGTAATAAAAATAAAATTCCGTGCAATTACTTGTATAATTATTCTAATATATATAATTCTTTGCTTTCATATTATAAACGACAAATAGACGCGGATAAGTAACTTCTATTATCGAAATAGAAAATCGCTGTTTATTCTGAAAGACTTGGTTTGTAGATTTACAGTAGCGCTCAAAAGTCTTTTAACAATTAGTTTTTATGCATTACTTTGTAAACAGAGCTATTACGTTGTTTATGTAATATTTATTAATATTTGCTAAGATATATTTTTGATAAACATATGTGTTATTATATATGCAAAGATTATATTATAAAGTTTAATATATATGTATAGTATTTTGGTATTAATAAAGTAATTCACAGAATACGATTTGCCAAAAGACTTTTAAGCGCTACTGTATGTTAACATTTTATGTTAACATTCAGTTACATTTTTCGTAATTTAATGAGTATTACAAACCTGGAAAATTTTGAAACGTTTTTTTAAAACATTATATATACAGTATCTATATATAAATATATAAATTTAATATATGTATATGTATACAGGGTGTCCTAGACCACCCGTACACCCCTTTTAAAATGAAAATAAATGACTATAAAAAATCGCGAACATTATTTAAATAAATTGGGTACACTCTATCGAATGTGATATTTTCAACTTTTGATTCTGACCGGAAATACGCCATCCGGACTGGAAGTGGAATTTTTTTAGGGGAACATGGTACTTTTTATTACATATTCTTGTAGCTTATCTCGAGAGCTTTCCAAAACACTATAATAAAGTTATTTTTCATTAAGTACTTTCCGAGTTATGAGGCTTGAAAGTTACAGTATTTTGACATAAAATACAAAATATCTTGTAAAACATTCAGTTTTCGATAATGTTACCTTAATACTTTTATGCATAGAATAATAAGATCAATCAATTGGTGTAAAAAAAACACATAGTTGCTTTCAAAAAAAAGTATGCAGCTGCATGTTGCAAATTACATACATTTTCTTAAAAGCAACTATGTATTTTTTTTACATCAATTGATTGGTCTTATTATTCTATGCATAAAAGTATTAAGGTAAAATTACCGAAAACTGAATGTTTTACAAGATATTTTGTATTTTATGTCAAAATACTGTAACTTTCAAGCCTCATAACTCGGAAAGTACTTAATGAAAAATAACTTTATTATAGTGTTTTGGAAAGCTCTCGAGATAAGCTACAAGAATATGTAATGAAAAGTAACCATGTTTCCTTCAAAAAATTCAACTTCCGGTCCGGATGGCGTATTTCCGGTCGGAATCAAAAGTTGAAAATATCACCATTCGATAGAGTGTACCCGATTTATTTAAATAATGTTCGCGATTTTTGATAAAAGCCATTTATTTTCATTTTAAAAGGGGTGTACGGGTGGTCTGGGACATCCTGTATATGTAGATTTATATTTATTATTATATTCATTACTATTATTTATTTATATAACTAATTTATATAATTTGATAATAACTAAGTCATTTTATTTTTTATTTAACTTTCGTTATTAATTTTTATCTATTATTTTTTTAAGTAACTTTGATTTGTTTTTAAAATTTATTGTTACTTTAGTTTTTACGTTTTTATTTTATATTAGTTTATTATTAATAAACTAATTTTATTATTACTTTATAAAAATATATTAAATTACCCAGATAGATAGACATGCTAAAGATAGTATGCAAACATTTAATGTATACTTTATGGTCTTTATGATGCCATTGCAGCAGCATAACATGTTTAAAATTTGCTTCTTGGTTTTTCATATATAAACATATATAAACATATACATGGTGTTTCTTAAACAAATGGCAAAAATTCAAGAGGTGATTCCTTGGGTCATTTTATGAAAATTTATACCTGTCATGATTACCTCTTTTTTTTCTCCTGGAGTATTCCAACGAGTTCGCCAATCAATGAGGGGAAGATTGGATTCATGTATCCTAGCTGGTGGTAGTCATTTTCAACTGTTCACTTGTGAACAGTAAGTAGATTAATAAGCTTTACATGTAATATTTATGTAATAAAAATATTGTATTTTTTATAAATTTTTATTGCCCTGTATCTTCGAAACGAAGCGATTTTCGAAAAATCTTCAGAGGTATAAATTTTCATAAAATGACCCAAGGAATCACCCCTTGAACTTTTGACATATGTTTAAGAAACACCTTGTATAAACAGATATAAACATATAAACATATATAAACATATATAATTATGTATGAAATATGTCCATATATAAAATTTTTCATATATAATCATATATAAATGTATATAGAAAAGTTATATATGACAATATGACTATATATAGGCAATTTTATGTATGGACGTATTTCATATATAATTATATATGTTTATGTTTATACAATATGAAAAATTTTTTACTGGGTTGTTTTAAGGAATACTTATTTATTATCCCATAATTTTAATTAAAGTATCGTCTTGTTATTACTACAATAATTCCAGATTAATTGCATTCTCTTTCGGGCAAAATAAGCAGCAATTTTCATGGCATCAGAATATCGCTGCAATATTGCCGCAATTTTCATGGCATCAAATGGCTCCTTTTATATGCTGATACACTGAAAAAAATGCTGTTGCTTCAATTAAACGTCTACGTCACGGGCTGCCACAAATATAAATAGTTCATTTAATTGTATTATAATTGGACCAAATATCTAGATTATTCTTTTAATAATGTAAATATTTGGTCCAATCATAATACAATTGAATGAACTATTTATGTTTGTGGCAGCCCGTGACGTAGACGTTTAATTGAAGCAACAGCATTTTTTTTTCTGTGTACAATTCCTCTTAAGGACGCATTTTTACGTACTTGTGCCATTTTCAATTCTGAAATTCAGTCTCTATGCAGACAATATGCCGAAAAATGTCTATCTGGATAGTTTGTTCTTTTTACTCATATTGTTATGTATTAATTTGCCTGTTTTTTTTTTTAGATGGCGGTGGGCCACAAAATCATGATTTTCTTCATGTTCACCATCGTGTACTTAGCAAAAACTGAACGTGGTAGAAATGATTTTCCCCCTTACGATTTCAAGAATTCTTCATCGAACAATTTAAGATTACAAAAATCTACAACCATCCCACCCTGGAAATGGACCCCTCCACCCTCCGTTGATATTCCCACTACATCAATTCCCTGCATTCATAAAAGTCATGTCTTTAGTTTTTCTAACGTTGGTCTTCAAAAAATCGGTCGAGATTTTATCAACAGCAATGACATCATTAACCTTAGTCTCGATAACAATAACATAAGCTATATTTCACCGTTCGCCTTCCGCAATATGCGGAACTTGAAATATCTGAATCTTTCCGGGAATAAAATTCCGAAGGAAAAGCTATTATCGTTGGCCGGAAACGCCAGACTGCAAACGTTAATTATCGACAACAATCGAGATTCCCATAATCCCGTTACGGAGACCTTGAAGGAATATGAGGTTTTTCAGAGTTTGGAACATCTGCACCTGTGCAATAGTCAATTAGGGAATTTTCAAGTGCATTTTTATCTGGCAATGCCCATCTTGACTCACTTATATCTGAAGAATAACAGCATCAGTTCCACCGATGCCATCTTCGATAATATTCCGGCAACGTTGACTCATCTTTATCTAAACCAAAATTTGATCGATCGGGTCAAACAAGGCAAACTCAGGTACTAAAGTTTATTAAATTATTTTTTATTTAGTTAATATTTTTTGTGCTTATAAAGAATCTAAAAAACTGGAGTTTGAACGGACAGCAATAGACATTGTTATTTCTGTTATTGCCATTATTGATAATATTAATATTGTTTTCGTTTTTGTTTTTATTGATATTAATATCTTTTGTTACTATATTGTTATTAATATTGATATTATTTTCGTCATTATCATAACTACCATTATCATTCTAGTTATTGATCTTGTGTTATTACTTTTGTCATTGCTATAGCTATTACTGTTGTCTTCATTATTATTATTGTCATCATATTAATATACTCTAACAGCACATAATATTCCGTACATCCATAGAATGTGTACAAAGTAATATACTTAATATACTGAGGACATTCCTATAATATCCTATACATTAGCGATATCCTCCGAACATTCTCAGAATCTACGTGTGCTGTTAGGGTAATTATTGCTGTTATTGTTAATGTTATTGATTCCTTTTTAAAAATATTAACCATTAATTTTAGGCACCTGCGAGAACTCGTTATGGACGACAACGTCATTACCCAAATATGCTTCGAGGATTGCCAAGACACATCCATATCCTTGAAAAACGCTGTCGAAACACAGAGGCTGTCTTTAGCCAGGAATCAGATCTCAGAAATATCGCCGGATGCCTTCAGTGACACGAGTCGCCTGTTAATGTTAGACCTCTCGGGCAACAAGATCGCTGATGTGGCCAAGGGTACCTTTAATAATACCAGATTGATAAGTGCTCTTTCTTTGGCTGACAATATCCTTGCTACTATACCGGATGTTTGCTCGCTGTTGTACCTAAAAAATCTGAATCTGTCTGGAAATCACATCAGCGCAATTCTCTCTGACACTTTCTGCATGCACTTGAGGACTCTGGAGTACTTGTATTTATCGAACAATGACATAACCACTATTGAAACCCGAGCTTTCCGTAATCTCCAGAGCCTGAAGTATCTGGACCTTTCCGGAAATCGACTGAGGCAGCTTCCGGCGCAATGGGTGTATTCATGGTACATCCAAGAGCTGCATCTTGAACGAAATAACTTTACCGAACTGGACAACATATCGTTGATTAACATCAAGGCACTGATGAATATTTACCTTGATGAAAATCCTATGCCAATATTGAAGGCAGAATCCTTCCAATCACTTCCGGGACATTTAAAAGTACATTTGAAGAATATGCGTATTGAGAATAAATGCGAGTGCCAATGCGAGAATAATGACGACGAGGAGGATGATTATGATAATAAACAGGATGATAGTGATTTTGATTAATCTGTATGGTTAATAACCATAAATCATCTTGGAATTTTTAATTATATCATTTAAATTTCATTTCTATATAGATTTTTTACGAAATACGCTGAATGAGATAAATTATCTTGATTAAAGTAAACTCATGGTGAATTTTTCTTTAATGAATGGAAGTACATTTTCTTGCAATATCTTGGTTTTTTTGGTTTGTCTTGGTTTTCTATTACTACTTATAAATTGTATTCTGCATTACTACTTATAAATCGTTTTCATTGTTTTCCTTATTCAGTTTAGCAGCGCCAAGTTTTTTTACATAAAAACTTTTTTAATTTTAATTAAATTTTTTTTATTTTGTACTGTTAACTCTTAAATTCTTGTTAGATTTAAAAATTTGTTATTTTATAAAATTCTAATCATATATTCTCTTTATAATTAGCGCAATTTAAAGATTTCAAACATTTTTTTGCAAAATACGTATCACTTGGGTTGAGTTAGGTATCGCAATTATCTTGATTAGTAAACTCATGGTGAATTTTTCTTTAATGAATGGAAGTACATTTTCTTGCAATATCTTGGTTTTTAACTGCTTTATTTAAAGAAATATTACAAATAAATTTTGTATCAATATGAGAAATCAGGAATGAGACAAAAATGAAGTATTTAAATTTACATTAAATTTAAAATTATTGGTGAAAAACAAAAAATAATAAAATTTTTTTACTGCTTAAAAAAATATGCTATTTTATAATACATGTTTTTAGAGATTTTTTCTATTTGTATTAAACACGCTATAAATAATGAAATAAGTACACCAGTTTTAATTTCGCTAATGTATATTTTCGGAATCGTCTTTCATTGTGCAATTCATTTAGCAAGTATATAAACTTGCAAACGATTTTATTTTTTACCATACAAGATAAATAATTAAGTTTCAGTATCATGATACTTATTTTACAAATAAAGATCAAGTAATAATCATTGCTGCTTTGTAGTGCGTATATGCTTAACGCTTTACTTAAAACGAGAAGTACATTATTCGAATTCATTATATTACAATTGTACTTTGCTAATGCTTTATTATACGCTTAATCATTCAATATATCATTATGTATTGCTATAAGATAAAATAATATTAATTGTGTAATATGCGTGCATAATTATATGTATTTTGCTTATGTTTTTTTAAAATAAATACATTTTATAATAAACTTCGTATTAATAAAGTTATGACCACGTAAATATATTTAATATCCTACATTGCTGTTGGTACACAAAATCATTAAATTGTTTTTTAATATCTTTTTTATTCAATTTTGTAATTACATTTATTAAACATTTAATACATACTGTAACGTTCTTCATATCTTTTTCAGAGATTGTTAAAAAATTATTATTCTAAAATTGATGGGTTATTTATAAAATAATCTGACAGCATATTTTTTACTGGTATTTAAAAAATTTTTAAATCCGATGCGTTCGAAATCTTTTGATTTTTAATTATTTCACGAGCTAGCGACATCGCAAGATAAATGCAATGTAAATGCAGTGCAAGAAACGAGCGCATTATTTAAGCTCCGGCATATCAAATTCTAGAGGTTACCACGATTTCTACGAAGATGGTAAAATCTTCTATTTCGCTTTTTTTTCTTTCATTCTGCACTGTAAAATTGTCCTAGAAGATTAAACGCATGTCACGTCGTATAAAACTAGCTACAAACATCTTTCTCTCGTTGCGCTTAAATTATATTTATATTACGTTTACAATACAATAATATTCTTTTATGATAAATATTAAAATTCAGAATATCATAGTATAATCAAAGCTACAATAGTCATCAATTATGATAAAATCATTAATCATTAATCAAAAAGTGATTGTGATTACATTACAAATTCTATAAATGTAATTTTGATTATATACATTATTAAGTCAACAAAATGATCTTGAAAATCTTTCATGAGATTCGCATTTATTAATTAAGAACAAATAAAAAATAAATTTTGTATCGCGTATCGATCAATATTCAATTTATTTTTACACATAATGTAATATTTCGCTCATAATTTACAGAATTTTGTTGAGTTTTTCATAATTCTACGAGAATCGCTTTTCAATAAAAACTGACGATGATAATATATGGTACACTACATAAATTAAAAACATTTTTTATTACAAAGTATCGACAATAAATATGCATATTTAATGAAAATAACAATAATCAAGTAACAATTATTAAGTAAAAATTACAAACGTAACGTACGACTAATGATGAATTTCAATAATAGGTACTTGATTAATGACCATTTCATTTGATCGATTGTTGAAATAATCACAAAGATAATCAATTACTCTCCATGCGTGCGTCCATATAAATTCGCTATTGTACTTCATCTAGAATTAACCGTTAGCTAGATGCAGATACCGAGGCGAGCTTCTACCCCTTTCAGGGTGTTGCTTGCGCAGGGTGGCGCACATGCGCAATCGTGCAGCGAAGACTGAGGTATGAGAAGAGGGCGCGGTGCAACGAGAACGGGAAGAGGATGGACACCCCCCTAGCGCGACAAGGATCGAGTTTCAAGCAATAGTGCATATAGGAACTTCATTTTCAGGGAGAGATTCGTTTAGATGTATCGAAATTTTAGTTCTAATTTCTTGATTTTAATGTGGATTGTCATAATATTTTACACTAAAACGTATTTAATTAGTTTTAAAAAGTTTATGTTACTTTTTTAAGAAAATTAATAATAATTTCATCATAGTAAGTTGTATTGCAAGAATTTGATTTTAGATACGTTAAAATGCCTTTCTGCGTACGTCCCTGGCTCAAAAAATGGGGTTGAAAGAGAGAGAGAATCCAAGCTGTAACGAGGATAGAGAACGTTGGGAGGATGAGCAAAGGTATGGATAGTTCGAGAGAGGAATGGAAAGGATCTAAGAACGACAAAGATAATGACTTTAGAAGGGGAAGGCAATTTGAATAGATTCAGTTAAAACAATGGTAATTAAAATAAAATTATTTATGAGAACTCACCTCATACTAAAGGTAATATATATTAAAAAAATCATTTAAATTAAACTTATTAAGGATATATAGATTTAAAAAATTATTTTTAGAAGAAACTGCAAAGATCCGAAATTACCAGTCGAGAATGCATCTTTTTAAATAACATTTTTAAACATTAAATATCATTTTTAAGTTAATTTTTAAACAAAAATTTCTTAGTTATATAAATTAAAATTGAAATATAAAAGAAACATTCTCGATATTTAAATAATTTTCATTGAGAAAATACACATTTTTAATTAGAGCATTTTACTCATTCTCTCTCTCTCTCTCCCCCTTTTCTCTCTTTTCCTTTACATATTTTCTATAAATTACTACAAACTCCTATGACAAATATGTATTTTTGCAACATAAAAATTGTTTATATATTATATAGATATGAACATATAGGCATAATGTAAAAAAGACGGACAGAAATCTACAAATATATGTATGTATATATATATTCTATTTTTTATAATAAGATATATATGTTTTTATTATTTTTTAGAAGTTTATATACACGTATATAAATTTTTATATATATTTAAAAAATAGAAAATATATCTATCTTTCTATAGTATCCCTTACTTTTATTATTCATTGTTTTTCTACACCCCATATTTATACTATTGTCCTTGTCGAACCTTAACACTGCCTTTATCTTGTTTTTTCTCTCCCTGCCTCCCTTCTATCCTCTTCTTTTCTTCTTCCCTTCTTCTGTATATGCATAACTCTGGCTGCGGACAACTTGGTGCTACAAATGCTTTGAAGCATTTTTTGATTGGTCAATTAATAGAATTCTTTATTCTGATTGGTCAATTGAACGCTTCGAAACATTTGTAGCATCAAGTTGACCGCAGCCTCTGTGTACATTATATATATATATATATATATATATATAATTTTGGTTTATCATTTTCTATTTTTTAGCAGATTTTACAAAAAAGGTATACATGTGTGGCACGATCTGCATTTGTCAAACATGAAATCAGATTATTTATCATGAGAGTTGTACGAGAAATTTGGCGCTGTATAATAGCCACCCCTGATGTAGAATAAGAGAAAAATGGATAAAAAGGGGGAGAAAAAAAGAAGATTAAGGTAGAGTGTTAGGATTCGACGAGGACAATGGTATAAATACGAGGTGTAGAAAAAGCGATGAATAAAAAAAGGAAAGTGGGGGTTGCTAAAGAAGGATAAACGTATTCTTGTTACTCCGTGTACGAACGAATACAAGATACCACTGCGCCACGTAAAGCGTAACTAGAGAGACGCGCGTAGATACGCGAAAAGTGGCGGAATTTCTTCACGAACGATGAGAACGGAGATACCGCCTACGAGTTCGGTGGTATTGTCGGTGCGGTAAAGTCGACGAAGAGGGTGAAACACTCGCGTGATGAAGTAGGGGAGGGTGGTGAGATGGTGGGCGAGGACGAGGGCGGTGGTAGCACCTAGTGGTATAGACGGAGACGGAAGTACCGCCGGCTCGGTGTGGTGGATAAGGACGGAGGGACCGCCGTATTGTAGAGCTGACAAGAAGGGAATACCGCCGATGCTGTGAGGTAGATAAGGACGGAAGTATCGCCGAGACAAGGTCGGCGATATTGTCGGCACGATGGTGGAGACCGAGATAGGAGTATCGCCGGCGCACTGCAGCCGACGAGGACGCTAGAACGAGAGAAGGCTAAAGGGCGAGGAGGAGGGCAAAGAGATGGGGTGGCCACGTCTGGCTAGCTCGAGACACCACTCCCCACTCGGTCTGGCCGCTCTCTCCTCTAGCCTCCTCTCTTTCTCTCTCTCCTCTTTCAGTGTTCGTTCGAGCGCGGCCCGGTACGGTTCTGTGTTACCCCGTGATGTCAGAGGGTCCGCTTCGTGATGGGAGCTCACTGCCGCGGTAATATCGGTGGGTTCCATCGGTAGCCGATTTCCAACGCCGATATACCTCTCTCTCAGTGTTATCCGTGCGGTTCTAGCTTGCTTTTCTGGGGGTGAGAGCGGGTGTGCGTAACGAGAAGGGTGTTAGCAGGGCGGGAGTGCGTGAGTGCGGGGAAGGACAGGGCAGTGAAATACAGACAAAAATCTTCCGAGGCTATTTGTTGACGGGGAAACGATGTCGAAGACTCGATTAGAAAACGAAATTAGTAAAGAAGCTGGAAAAATTAGCTCGCGGCTAGTACAAAATTGCAACTTGATGGTATAATCGCTGCTGCTCGTGGGGAAGTTCCAAAAAACGTCATCGCCCTTCTCTCAGCAAAAAACAAACACGTCTATATCGCACGCGGAAGATTAGATTTGGTTTACGTTTTCGCGTTTAAGAATGAATGTTGAATTTGCTAATTAGTATTAGTGTAATAACGAGCAAAATTTGCGAGGGAAATATAATAAAAGAGAAAAAATAATCTTTAAATCCAATTGTTTTTCTTGAGGCTCATAAAGAGAAATCTGTTTTGCTTCTCGTCTTTTTCTTCGAAGGGGAAGTAAATTTTTAGAATTTTTATTTCTTAGAAACAAGTCGCGAGTCAAGATAAAGCTACAGGAAGATCGCTTGTCATTCTGAATGAAGAACGGGATTGTTCCGAACGGAGTTTTATTCCCGAAGAGACGGCAAATAAGTTGCTAAGAGATCGCCAAGTTCCAGTCGCAATTTTCGACATACAACTCTGACAATATGTCTGGGAACTACTCGGTGCGCTGCGAGCCGGGCCTAATGTTACCGCTCTGGCGTCCGGAGGACAACCTGCATCTAATCGACATCATCTTCCGGGGCTTTGTGTATTTTTTTTTGCTGTTATATCTGTTCATCGGCGTGTCGATCATTAGCGACCGTTTTATGGCTGCCATCGAGGTGATCACGTCTAAGGAGAAGGAATTGGTGGTGCGTCGTCATGGGAGGGAGCCGCAGATCATCGTGGTGCGAGTATGGAACGAAACGGTAGCCAATCTGACCTTAATGGCGCTCGGCAGCAGTGCACCTGAGATCTTGCTGTCCATTATCGAGATTTGGGCGAAGAACTTTCAGGCGGGTGAGCTGGGCCCGGGCACAATCGTTGGCTCCGCCGCTTACAATCTCTTTGTTATCATTTCCTTGTGCGTGTTTGTGATCCCTAATGGTGAAACCCGGAAGATAAAGCACCTGCGCGTTTTCTTCGTCACCGCCACTTGGAGTATCTTCGCCTACGTATGGCTCTACGTTATTCTGGCGGTTTCCAGTCCTGGTGTACTGGAGGTTTGGGAGGGCATACTGACCTTCTCCTTCTTTCCAGCCACGGTATTGACGGCTTACGTTGCTGATCGACGACTGTTGATCTATAAGTATCTGCACAAAGGTTACCGAATGAACAAGCGAGGTGTAATCGTGCAGGCGGAGGCCGGGGATGCTGATATGGGGGTGGAGCTGGAGATCAAGCCTCAGCAAGATGGTTTTCACGGCATGGTGGACCGCCTAGCCGACGCCGATTCCCCCGAAGCGAGAGAGTTCGAGCAAACCCGTAGAGATTACATCAATACTTTAAAAGAATTGCGTAAAAAGTACCCTACTTTGCCTCTGGAGCAATTGGAGGTCATGGCTCACGAGGAGGTGCTAGGTAAAGGCCCTAAGAGCAGGGCTTTTTATAGGGTACAAGCTACGAGGAAGATGGTAGGTGCGGGCAACCTCAGCAGGAAGATTAGCGAAAGAGCGCAGAGCGACCTTAGCGAGGTCAAGGCCGAGTTGCAGAAAGCCGAAGCGGAGAGCATCGATATCGAACATGTCAACGCCATGAGAGTATTTTTCGAACCTGGTCATTACACCGTGATGGAGAACGTTGGAACCTTTGAGGTGGGCGTTTCCAGGGCTGGAGGTGATCTCAGCAGACCCTGCACTGTGGATTACTGCACGGAAGATGGCTCCGCTGAAGCAGGATCTGATTATGTGAGTGCCAAGGGCACTCTGACTTTTGAACCTGGCGAAACCATGAAGACTATCAAGCTCTCAGTTATCGATGACGAGTTATTCGAGGAGGATGAACATTTTTATGTTAGGTTAGTGAAATAATTGATGGTCATTTTTGCACCATCAACAAAACTTGTTGATGGTAAAGTCTATAAAATATTAGAGAAATTCCGATAATTTTAGCGACAAGAAGGAGATTGTCAAAAACACTTTACTGGAAACGATGGTAAAAAGAATCGAAAGGTTGCAATTAGTTGTTCTCGCATTACAATAAAAAGGCAATGTAGTGAGTTGTTTTTTGTTAATTTCAAACATTGAAATTAACAATAAACAGTTTAATATTATTATTTATTTGATGCATTACTCATAATTAACAAAAATTAGGTTATATATGTCAGAGTTAAAATTTAAATTCTAAAATTTAAATTTAAATTCTTAAATCTTTATAATATGACTAATGGCAGACACATTTCTGTACAAAAATGTTTTTTTATCATAGATTTAATGATGTTTATAATTTTAAAATTAAAATGTATTGCGTTCTGAGGCTTTTTTTCATTGCTTTTCATTGAAAAATATAGCTTAAAACAATTGTTAAATTGCGTTGTTAAAGTTATCGGAACTATGTTAGGATATTCAATATCAGGTATTTTTGGTAATATAAATATTTTAACGATATTTTTCTTGTTATTTATTTTTTATCTTTTATCAATATTATTTTTACCGAAGTTTCATCGTGGAGTTTTAGACGTTTTAACATTAAATATTTGATAATTATATCTTACTTGAATTAAAATAACAGTTTATTACAATGAAGTTTATCTGAAATCAAATAAAGAATAAGCTTCAGTTAATTTTACATACATATATATAAGAAAGTTGCTTAATGCGTACTGGTCACCTAAATATCTATTGTATCTCATTAATTTTTTCATATTATTGAATATAAATGACATCTAACGATAGAAATATAAAATAAATGAGTAATAAGAAATATAGACGAAAAATTGCCAGATTACATCTTATTTTGTGCGTGTTACAGACATTTAAAAAATCAGGTATGATTGATGTAATTTTTGATCAATTTATATAGCTCATAATAATCTAACAACGCAGTTTTATTCTGCATTTTTATGTTTTTATAAAAGTAGATATATTGTACAACATTTGCATCTATTTTATGTATACATTACAATTATTATAAATGTTAAATTAATATCTTTATAAAATTTATTATGTTTCCTAAATCACTATTTTCTTAAATCGTACTAGTATGATTTGACACAACTCGTGTTTATTTATTTATTATTTTATAATAATTATTTATTTATTATATCTTATTTTATGACTATATAAATAATTATGTAGTTATGAAATGATAAATCAAATATATCTAATCTATGTGATACGCTAAGTGCGAACATGTTAAGCATGAGTTTTTAAAAATCGTATTATTATATATTAGATATTTTTTGATTTGTTATTAATATATATAATTTTTCAAAAATATTTTTTGTTATTTTCGTTCGCAAATTTACTATTTTTAAAGGAGCTATGTTTTTGGAAACCGATAGATACGATTTATATAGGAGACCGGTTGCTTAACTCATACTTTTTACACCATGTTATAAAAAGGTTTATAACAAATTAATTTAGATTTGTTGAAAGGTTAAACATATAATAGTAGATGTTTTAAACATCAAGCTACAATTTCCAATATATTAACTTGCGTGCAAACTAGTACTAAATAAGAAATATAATATAAAATACCTTAAGTAATACAATTCTTTCCTATATATATATTTGCATATCTAGCTTCTTGAAATTTAGTTTGCAATAACTCCTATATTTCTAGTTATTCTCTCTTCGTCTTTCTCATAATTTGTAAGGAATGTGTGACTATATACTTTGACATTGAGATTTTTATCTACAATTTATTTCAAGAGTCTGTCATCAACGCGATGAGACATCCAGTATAATTATCGTGCTAGTTAAGAACTGCAATTATTTCAATTTTCTTTTAAAAGAGGCGTAATTGTTAAAGCATTCTCTATCGTAAATATAGTGTATTATGATCGTTGATCAACGGCGAAAAGGCAATCATCCAATTGATTTCAAACAAATAGCATTTGCAATTTAATCAGTAGATAAGCTGCTATTGATTGGTTTAATGAAAGCCGTTAAGCTATTAGCTTAATATTAATTAGCTTAAGTGGCTATTCGTCTTGATACGATTAAAGTTGTTAATAGCATTTTATATAGTACACAAATCTGAAAGATATTACACATTTGAAAATCTAAAAAATGAAAAAATAATTAATTAATTAATACATTTAATTACGTTGTATTTAATATATTTAAATGATTTAACTATTAATTAAGTATTTTATTAATACGTTTGACGTTATTTATTTTTTACATTAACACAATTTCATGTATTATATATATAAAGTATGTTATAATATACACAACAATTAATATCAGTATTAATTTATAAATAATATACATATACACACATACACATTCACATACATTTCATATATATTACAATTAATTTAATTTTAATATTAACATATTTTATATTTACCTCCTTTTATGCCATGTTTTTATTCTGTTTTCAACGAAGTTTTACACTAACAATAATATTTTTAAATATATAAAAATAAGAAAATGCGATTTATAATTTATTCGATGCACAGTTTGGATGTTATTTATTTGTGATTATATTATTTATTATATAGATATATCGACATATTATTATCTTTTATATTACATTGTTACTATATTACATTGTGTTACATCGATTGCTTCTAAATTTCATTATTTTTTGAACATTAAGCGGTCGTTAAATTTTTTCAGCATTTGTTTTTCGAGTTTCCATGTATATAAATGATGCTTCAGTAATTATACATATACTTAATGTAACTTTCTTTGATGCATTATATTTTAATGATTCACGCTACACAAAATTAATACAAAACACACAAGCATAATTAAAAAAATTATTAATCTATGTCTAGAAGAACATATGTTATACATTTAATTTCTGCAAAACCCAGAAAAATCTTTGACTGTATACTGTATGTATATACAATTCGTAAACATCCAATGTGTGTTTTTTAGACTTGTAACTTTCTTTTACCTAGTATTGCCAACTTCGTAAATTTCTAAGAATGCTTAAAGGCTTAAAGTTTTCATCGAATGTCACAGATTCACTTAAAGCAGGATGCTTACATGAAAAGAAATCGCGATAAAACGGTCTTGTGTCACATAAATACATTTTTAGACGGATGATAAAGAATGTGGAATTATAATATCAATACGTGTCAGTGGCGTAGCCAGGGGGGGATTAGGGGGATAAATCCCCCCCAAAATTTTGGAACCAAATATGAAAATATGAAAATGAAAGATTGAAAGCCGAGAGAGAAATGAAATGGTCTTGGTTATTAATGGAAATTAAGAATTCTTAAAACCTACATTAGGAATACAATGAGTGAAGTAAGGCTTAACGGTTTGACATAAATGTACAAAAATTGACACAAATTCACAAAAATTTGACTTCTTCGATTAACATAGAGGAAGTACTCGACAGATTATCTAAAAACCTAGATGCACATTTCTAGTTTGATATTGTTATCTTATTTAATTAAAAAAGTTATGAGTTGTTCTGTAATTTTTTTTTAAATCTCCCCGAAATAAAATTTTGGCAACGCCCCTGTAACGTGTGTTAAGTTTAGATCTGTTTCTTTCAATTTCTCTACATTTTATCTCTTTTTCTTCTTTCTTCTTTCGGTCTTTTCATGTCCTTTTTCTGGAAGCTGGGGGATACATATTTCTCTTTTTAAACGCAATAATGTAACTAGAACGAATAGATTCTTTTATTTCTCGCCACGATTGGAAATTGCAGGTTCGTGTTGATTCGGCCAGATGATTATTTGTGTTATTTGCAACTTTTGCAACTTTACTTCGCATGCTAGATTACATCGCAAGGTTGCGCGAAAACCACACGTGCATGCGCAATTAAATCTATAAGTGAAACGTGTGCTGATAAATGTACTCGATAATTCGGCTAAGGAAAATCGGTGAAAATAACGTACGCAGAAATTAACTCGCATTGTTACGTTTCTGCATCAATTATAGTAATAAAAAGTTGCACTCTGATTATTAGCGATATGGGTCGAGGAGAAAAGTATTGCCAATAATCTTTATATGTCATAACTCTAAAAGAAATCTAGAGACTATTGCTGTCATTAATAGCTTATTATCTCGCATGTACGCGAATTATCATAATAATAAAAAGTAACAGAGAGAGAGAGGGGGGGAGAGAGAGGGAGAGGGAGCCAGAGGGTGAGGGAGAGGGCGGGTGGAAGGGAGGGAGAGGGAGGAGGGAGGGAGGGAGAAGGAGGGTGGGAGGGAGAGGGGGAGAGGGTGAGGGAGGGGGAGAGGGAGAGAGGGAAAGAGATTATATTGTACAATAAAATGTTATATCAAAATTTTAAGAACGTCTTATTTCTGTATTTAAATACAAAGAAAAAAAATATATATAACATAATATTAATTAAATAAAAATTAATTAATAGTACAGACGAAATATCAAATAGATATAATATAAAATAATGTTGTAAAGAACAAAAAATTATTAATAAAAAATTATATATATATTATATACTACAGGATATAAGGGATTAAATGATAATATGAATAAGTAACGGAAAATATCTCGAATCAGGAAGGGTACTCACACACATACGCACACACACAAAGAAAAGCAACGGATAAAAATAAAATCTTGGATGAATTCTCTTTTGAATGGAAAATATTCCACGTTGAAATTAAAGACCAGCTTACCTGCGAACTTGATTAAAGTATTCTACCGAATGACATTTTTAGATAGAAAATAAAAGATTTGTCGATCTGCAAATTAAGACATATGCCAAGTCAAAAGTTGATTCGAAAGACGAGAGAGAACATTCATGAAAGCTATTTATATTATTTATTTCATATGTAACGTTATTCTAATTGTGAATTATATTTATTTGTGCACTATTAACCGCACTGACTCTCATTAGCTCTCTTTTACTTTAACTATTTATATTAGTCATTGCAAAAATGATTAATGAGTAATGCTTATGTAAATTGACATATCTACTTTCGTTCTAAAAGTATATAGATGTGACAATTTACAACGCCATTTTTTGTTTCGAAAATGTTTTGTTCATAGAAATTCATAGAAGAGATTTCTATTGTTGAAGTTTCAGTATAAGTTTTCATGAATTAACGTTAACCTTTTCTAATTTTCAGGCTCAGTAACGTGTCGCAGCCAGCAATGCTTGTCTCGCCGAGCCTGGCGACGGTAATGATCCTGGATGACGATCACAGCGGCATTTTTGGGTTTCCCGAGAGAGATGTAGAGCTAGTGGAGAGCGTGGGTCAGCATCCTCTGCGTGTGGTACGCTATAGTGGGGCTCGGGGTCGCGTTATTATCCCTTACCGTACTGTGGAGGGCACTGCAAAACCCGGCAAGCAATACATGCATACCGAAGGCAGCCTGACTTTCGAGGATAATCAGACAGAGTGAGTGACATATCTGCCTCTTTTTAAATTAGGAAATTAACTGAATAAAATTAATTATTATGAAGACGACAAAGTTATTATTTCAATCCATCATGCGGCTCTACTATTTTTTGTATTGCCCTCAGTGCCGGCGTTAGGGTAGGGCGCGGTTGGGCGATCGTCCAGGGCGCCAGATCTGTAAGGGCGCTGCTGCCTTCTGCTTTGCTACTTTGAAAGTGAAAGGGATTCCCTAAAATCTAAAAACAAAATGGGGTTCGCCGTTTGATATTACCTTCTTGTCTTTTCTTTCTAAAGAATTTCGGCCCTTGAATTTGAATGGGCGCCACGATAATCTTGCCCAGGGCGCCAATGTTCCTAAAATCGACACTGATTGCCCTTAAGGGTGCGGGCCCATGGACTGATATTTTCCGCGTAACGCATATCGCGTAATCAATCAGAGACGTTCCACGTTCTCTGTTACGTAATATTCAGATCTCATCGTTCACATGGACACAAAATTTGCGTAATAAATACTCGCGTAACCAATCAACTGTGAGATTTAGCATTTCTATTGGAATGTTTTAACAAAATAGAAAAACATCATTGATTAAACGCGATAAGCTGCTGCCGTTTTATGTACCATGTGCACTAAGAACGTTCAATTCCGCGTAACAGAAAATGTAGAACATCTATGATTGGTTACGCGATACGCGTTACGCAGAAAACATCAATCCATGAAACGCACCCTTTAGAGTTATTTACCTAATTGACGGACTTATTAGCAGTTTCATTTGTTTAATGATAAAGAAAAAGATTTCATCTCTTCGAAGGGAAGAAAAAAATGTTTGAAAAGTATCACAAGATTGTGATATAACTTTAAATTTCACGAAAAAGTAAGAACAATTAATCATTTACGAATAATTTAAAAGGATAAGCAATTAATATATATTTGATCTTTTTTGGAGAAGAAGAAATATAATATATAAATTGTATATAATAAATAATAAAATATAAATAATAAAAGAAATAAATAAAATAATAAACTACAATTAACCAAAGGTACATGTAGGATGTTAGTTATTTAACGCTTCTATTTAAAATATCTTTGATTTAATTCTTTAACTGATATTTATATTAGATTAATAAATTAAATTAAAATTTTTTATTTAAAAAGAAAAACGATGTACTGGTCATTTAAAAAGTAACTATTAAGTGTTCTGGAGTGTCCAAATTGACGTACATTATGACAGGTTGTGCAATCTAACAACTTACGCATTAAGAAGTGTACTTTCTGTACAGTCTGTTAATAAGTAGAGACGAGGAAAAAATTTTTAATTTAATTATAACTTAAAACAAGATTGTCTTATATAACTAAGAGAGATTAAACAATATAATTACACGACCGCAAAGTGTATCAAACAATTAAACTCGAGAGCGGCCAAATACGGTCATAGCAGATCT
>NJRQ01000939.1:0-10234 GCA_003063805.1 Aphaenogaster ashmeadi
CTTGTAAATTAGCATCTCTATTAAGAAAACCCATAGCCGTGAGTTGCTCTAGCTGTGCTCTGTAACGTTCCTCTGGTGGAGGTACAGGTTGACCGTCAACTTCTACACCTTGATTTAATGCCATTGCAGAAACCTAGTAACACGTAAATGAAATATGATTTGATACATAAATCGTTATTTTCTAAGAAAATTAAAATATGAATTTGAAAATTAAATCATTGTTCTTACCATACGTGCCATGAATTGGGAAAACGCGTCTTGTTGGTTGCTATCCGATGGTTGGCTGGTCGGTACACTGGAATTTGTGCCGGTCGTGTTCGGTGTTGTGGGTGTGGGTGGAACCGTAAGGCCCATGCTAAAACACAAACGCACATACGTCCGTATTTATAATCACGCGCTAACACGTTAATTTATAAGACGGTATAGCGAGTGAGGAAATTTACTTCTCCACGAGTTCGGGAGCGACGGTGCGCAGTTGCTCCATACCCCGTTGAATCTGCATGATGGCAGCCAGAGCATCCGGGTTGGTGACGACGCTCTGTATCTGCGGGTTTTGCATCTGTTGTATAAAGGCGGGCATCATCGCGCGCATTTGTTCTTGCATCTGTGGATTACCACGGAGGAACGGATTCGCCGCGATCACCCGGCTGGCCATCGCTGGATCGGCCGCCATCGCTTCTAGCATAGATCTCGTGTACGGAGCGTTCAGCATGTTTCGCATCAACTGTGGATTTTCCATCATCTGTGCCGTGAGGCTCTGCATACCCGGCGAATCCAGCAGACCTCTGCCTTGACTCTGTTGTCCCGTTGTACCGCTGTCAGTCTGGCTTGGACTCCACGGATTCGGCAGCGGATCCCGATTCTCCTGGCCTTGCTGTGGATTCTGCAAGTCCTGATTGGAATTGCTGTTCTCCACCAGAGCGGCGAAAGGGTTACGACCGTTCGTTGCCGCCGCTAGCATTGGTTCCTGGATATCGCGATACATACGACGCAGAGCGCTGTAACCGCCGGGTATGCTTTCTAGATTAGACAGAGCTCGATCGTGCGAGCGCATCAGTTCCTGCAGCATCGACGGGTTACGTGCCAATTCCATCGTTTGCCTGAGAATCAAGTTTCATAAATAACATTGTGCAACATTGCAACGGTATCTACTTTCCAAACCGCACTTTAAAATATTAATTGTTACTCGGCAATTTACTTAAAGATACAAAAAAAACATATTTGAAATTCAAGAAATATATATTCCAATAATTTTAATTAATTTTAAAATAAATTTTTGGTTTGGTAAGAAAATACGATCTTTATACTGCGTAATGTATCTGATTCGTAAATCAAATGCTCGAGGAGGTAAAAAAGAAATATAGCTCGGCTATTGTATTCAAATTAGCTTTTAAATAGATTTTGATTCTAGTTTAATGGCTCACCACTTACCGTAAAAGTTCAGGGTTATTCAACATATGACTGATTTCCGGGTTACGTTGCATCAGCTCCTGCATTTGAGGATTGGCGGTGACCAGATTGCGCATGTTTTCGGGATCGTTCATCAAGCTCTGCACCAGTGGATTATCGAGTACTTGACGCATCGTTTCTGGGTTTGAGAGCAATTCCCGTTGCATGCGTTGCTGTAAGTCTATGAAATTAGCCGATCCTAAGCCAAGGGACTCTAATCCCATCAGTCCACCCAAGCTCCCCAAGCCAAATGGACTGGCACTGATATCAGCTGCAATTTATACACGATTTCCAATACAAGCATTCAAGATATTATTATATATTTCCTCGCGCAATATAAAAATTTAAATAATCCTTCTTAATTATGTTCGTCCAATTGTGTAATTCTAAATATAACAGATCAAACTAATTTATCTAAAATAATGAAAATTTATAAAGTTATAAATTACATTTGTAAATTATTTTTACATATTTCTAAGGAATTTTTTTGTGCTGTAGTCTTGTCACGCCATCTGCAGATCATGAAATATTCGGTATTTTTGGTTTTGGTGATTGACTGCATGCGCCGGCATATTAATAACCGGAGTATTCCGAGAACACGGAGTACTCCTTGACTCACAGATAATATATTGCGTCTCAATTTCATTGCTGCGTTCGATTAAATTCAAATGAAGTCTGATAGAATACCTTGTGGTCTCGAGGCCGAGTTGGACTCCTGGTTCTGTGTGGTAGCGGAGCGCGGCGCCTTGATGACCAAGTGCACCGTCAGGCCGTCCTTGATGTTGTGCGTGTTGAGGGTCTCGTGGTCCTTCATGATCTTGCCGGCGAAGATCAGGCACAGCTGATCGGCTTGTGCGTTGAACTTCTTGGCGACCGCTTCCTTAAACTACCGGCACGTCCGGCGCAAGGCAAGGCGAGGCGAGGCGAGGCGAGGGGGGGAGGGAGGGAAGAAAAAGAAACAAACAAGATTAAAGATGCCGAACTAACCCAATCGGTTTGACAGCTGATGCCTCGCGGCGCGCCAAGAGGGCGGCGATAACGCCGCAAACGGCACCGAGAAGGACGAGGCTCGGTGTCGCCATCGTCGTCGCTCACTTACTTCCTTTATCGACGCATTCTCCTCGATCTCCACGGTCTGCTTCTCCTTGGGGGTTTTCACGTTGACGATGATCTTCTTCGGACCACCCTCCTGCTGGCCTTCTGCCATCTTGAATCGGTAGATGACTCGTTACTTTCGACGCTCGCGCGATACTCGGTACGCTCGCTCGCTCGGTCTCTCTCTCTCTATCCTATCCGCCCCTCTCTCTCTCCCACGCTCGATCTCACGACCACGGAATTGCGCACCGTGTAAATACACACCCGACGACACCCACGGCACGACGGCGACGGCACTCTCTCTCGCGCTCGCGGTGCGAACGTCCGCTGCGCCCGACGCAACGGCGAGGAACTACGCTGATTTTTTTTCACCTACAAGTACAACTACGACTCCGTGGACTCGCGGAACTAGAGAGACTTCGCGGCCGGACGGTGACCAACATGCACGATGCTCGACGTTCCGCGCTCGGCCATCACGATGAACACGCGTGTCGATAGTCGGGCGAGGGATTCGCGGCGTTCCGCGCGCGAGACCAATTTCGCGGCCGCGCGATTACTCCCGCGGATAAAGACCACGTAAACCACCACGATGATGATGACGACGACGACAACGGGTAACGGCGAGAGCGGCTAGGTTATGTCACGCTGCTGCCACCACCGCAACGCGAAAGCACTGCCGCGACACGCGCGCTCGATGCTCGATTCCGCCGGCGGCCGGAATAATACGCGTCGAACGCGTGTCCACTTTTCAACTCGAATCATACCGGAACGCGTGTACGCCGTACACTCAAGCCTGGCCCCCCTCCCCTCGAAAAAACGATTGGCTCGCGAGAGTCGGCCGAGGCTGTCTCCTTTTTTCGCACGTACTACCATGGTATTAAAATGATCGAGAACGATTATTCATTTCAGATAGTCATCTCGCATTTTCCTCGTCTCCGATTTCGAATCATGTTCTTGAATTTTTTTTCCTTTCGGAGACAAGAGCGAGGGACCACATAAATTTCCGCAATAGAACGTCGTACGCGTCAGCAGCTGCTCCGGATTTTCTTTTTTTGGAGAATGCTTTATATATAAATGTATACAGAGCGTGTAGTTTATTATCTACTTACCTCATCGTTTTTATGTAATATAGTAGTGTAAAAATATCGTTTCGAATCATATCGCGTTTCTTTTTTTGCGCACAGACGTACGTTCTCGTTTCCTCTGATAATTATCGAGATAATTTAAGGAGCTATAGAAAAACGTTCAACACGAAAATAATTACAGATAAGAACAACTAATTAGAACGTAAGATTATACATATTTTTTCTCGTGTCTACAAAGTTAGCGTATCCCGAGTTAGGACAGTTCTCGATTATTTCGATGAACATGAATGTGTATATATTGTGTATATATATATATATATATATATATAACGCTCGTTTAAATTTATGCCTTCTGTTCTTCAGCAGCGTGTTAATTCGCGTCGGCAAACGGCTGCAACTCGCCGACTGGGTAATAGGGCTGGAGAGAACGCGTCGGTCCAATTATTTAAAAATGTTTACTTAAAAATACAATCTTTTTAAACATAAATGGCAATACGAATGATTAGAAAGAGGAAATAAAACATTGTTCTATTACTTAGGGTTCTTCTGCATGTGGTGGAAAATGACATTCTCTATCGGCACCAATTTAGCAGCGGTATAAGAGTACTTCGTCGATTATCCGTTTCATATGCGCGGGTTTCCAACCCTCTTGCCGTGCTTGCCCTTTAATCGGCTGAGAATCTGGTTGTGTAACACCCGAGCGATGGATAGTATTCTCTGAATGAGATTAGCGACAGAATCACGCAGGCGTGATATACTTTTGCTCAACCGTAGCTCTTGTGTGTGATCGACGATTTCCACTTTATTTGAAACGATTCTATATGCTCGAGATTAACACCTGTTAAATAAATATATCAAGCAAACACATTACTTATTTTACTATAAGAATGGGCAAATTTCAAATTCATATTTCTTATTTCTAAATTATAATTGTATATGTGATATAATAGCGATAATATCATTCAGAACATTAAAATCGGGACACAAACTAAAAATACTATGTAAAAAATATTTTTTCATAGATCTAATTGATTTACTATTAATTTACTATGTATATATATATATATTACACATATAAATAAAACCAATTAATCAGCTGATCGTTTCATGCCAGCATTCTAGAAATAAAGAAAATAAAGAAATGGAAATGGTAGTTACCTGCACTTTTCGCTAATCCATCGGGACTGAAAGTCAGAGCTTTCCTGTCGTCCGGTTTGCAACCAGTCAAAAGGGTTACAACCGGTACCTCTCCGTCACCGGTAAAACCGACCTTCGTTTGCTGAGTAAGATAATGACAACATTCTATTATCTGGAAAAATGACCATGCTTCCTTGTCCTTTGGTCTTGGTCCTTTTATTAACGGCAGCGCCAAACGCTCGTGAGGTCTCTGCGCCCGTAAAAACCTTGAGCCACGTCTCAATTGAACCTCTAGCCACCGTGTCGCTTCTCTCGCCTGAGGACTTACACGTTTCACCTCGTCCAAAGCAGAGACAACTGTAAATGCAGTTGAAGTGTTATATAAACAATGAACAATAAAACTATTCTTGCATTCATATTTTACGGTATTTTAAGACATCATCTGTCTTTGTTAAATAAAATTCAGTCATCTTACATTTTCAACAACAGATTTACTTACCAACCGCAGGAATCACTATTACAAACTTTTTTGCGTACACCAAGCGCTTAAGGGCCGGTGTATGTTTGGCTAAAGCTTCGTGATCAGGAACAAGGTATGGCGACATCAGTCGAGATCGTAATTGGCTTTCTAGAGCTCGAACTTCGGCATTTAGCCACAATTTGCCCATGTGCCTCATGAGCTTCCCTTTCGAATGTTCCAGCCCGAAATTTTTCTCGTCCAGACCTATTACTTTCGGAGCATTCGAGGGGCTCGCGTCCATCATCATAAACAATCGCTCGGTTCGATCGTATTGCAACCTTGAATCTTCAACGGAACAGAGGTGGTGTCCGAACTCAACTAGCTTCAATACCCTTAGTAGCGTTTCTTCTCGTTTGTTCATCCTATGCTTACGGAGTATTTGCCAATCAAGAGCTTTGTGAGCGTTTTCCAACAAACTCAACCCCTGGAGATCGATGTCCTCTGGTAGAGGTATTATCTTCACGCACTCTTTCAATCTCTCCACGCTGGACAAAATAGTGGAATCCTCGCTCCCTTGCACAAGAGTTTCAATATCCACATCGATCAGATTTAATAGGATCATAACACGCTTCAGCAATGTCCGCGAACTCTTGGCGCATATTCTCACGATGTCAGGGTTACTTCGTAGCCAATCGCAGCATACTTTAATAGATACGAGGATCTCTTTGCCGACCAATATATTCAAAATGTCGTCCGACTTTAAGCTTCGCTTCTTCAACTGTGCCATGTAAAGGACGTTGTTCGCATTGCACGAGTGATCGTTGCCCTCCTCGAAAGTACTAGTCGAGTCCGTGTTCGTGATAGTCATGGCACTGCTAGAATTCGTTACGGAATCCTGATCACTAATCACTTTCGAATCTGTTTGCTGATCAGTCGCGTGCTGTTGGCCATTAATCAAATGGTTGGTATCGTTCTTGTCGCAATTTTCCGTTTTGTTGGCGACATCGCTGCCATGGCCATTTATCTCTTCCTTCACCGTCTGCGCTACGTTTTCGATATTTTGAATCTTATTTTCTGGTGATTCTTCGTCGTCCGTATTTTCGTCCGATAATGCATCGTTTCCCTCACTCAATACGTCATCCTCCGTTTCGGACACGTCAGAGTTGACTTCGTCACTCGATGACGCCAGTGTTGATTGGTCTATGTCGCTCGCATCTGAATCGGAACTGGTTCTCCTTTTTCGTCTACGAAGCTTGCTGAGAAGACTTTTCGATTTGTCGCGAGTCTTTTTGAGACCTGATTCGTTCGTGATTCCATTGTTTGATGACTTGGCTTTATTATTCTCATCTAAATTGAGTACATTATTGTCTTTGCTCGAAGTAGAGTCTTTTTCTTCCATGTGATCTCCGTTATTTCCTAATTCAGACGCCTGATTTTTCTGTGCATTTTTCAACTTGGAACAATAAGTATTTTCCTTCACAGTTGCTTCTACATCAGGCACTGCGTTTTCTATGATCATTTCTTGCAGTTTTGTTATTATAAATTGTAACAATTGCGATAGTATCGCTAAAGTTATAGCAACGACGCCCTGTACTTCGTTGGATTCTTTGTTCTTTAATCTAGAAATTGACATTAAGCATATTGTCACAATCTTAAACACCATGTCGTCTGTTAAATAAAGCGTTGGTCTGTTTTTACAATTTTGAAGATATGTTTCTATGTTATCCATATTTTCTAGGCAATTTGCGTTATTTGGTTCGATTTGATCCATTGTTAGACAATTCTCTATATCGGTTAAGAGATCCTGTTGAAAAGAAATTAAGCGTCATCACAAATTAAAAAATATTTATGTAAAATTAATAGATATAAAATCAATATAAATATCTTACATTCTACTTTAATTACATACCTGACATTCTTGATTTATTTTGTCAGAATTTGGATTTTCATAATCCCATAAGCGTAATAAAGAAAATAATCGCGATACACAATGATGGACAGAATTGCTTTCATCTGTATAAGTGGACTGAGTTATTACAATTTTCCTTAGATTCCCTTCTGCCCCGTCAAATGGCTCAGGACACAAAACGCTGTAAAATAATCAGAATTATAATTAGTATTAATTAAAAAATATTTGCATATTAAAAAAATAAAATTACTAGAATATAATTTATTATCAGAGAGTATATTAACATTTATCATTAAATAATAGTTTATTATGAACACTAACCTTCTCATATAATGATAGACTGCATCTAATCCATAATTTTTATTGCCTGCTATAGTACCAAGCTGATTGTGAGGCATACCAATGTTTGGATCAATGGCTATAGCCATCTTATAATACCTGTTTGCTATCATTGGATCCCAATTTGAATTTAATTCTAATTTGTACCTGCTCAAGTCTCCAAGGCATACCAAGCTCCGATGGATCAAGCGCATGACACACTGTTTGAGCTCCTTAGTATGAATTTTAGATTGCCCTGTCTTAGTTTTTGCCTATCACAAATTTAGAATCATATTACTACAATATTGCGAATCGCGTTAGCTTACTGTACAAGAACGTACTTAATTGCCATAATTTATATATAATACCACAATTAAAAATTACAACAAGTAATATCTTTAACATAAGATTTTTGTTTCCTAGCACACGAGCCAAGTACTAAAAAATTTGCTTTTTACTTACGTATGATGAAATACTTTCATTGTGAACAAAAGCAAAGTCGACAACACCAACAAGGTCTAGATCATACTCCATTTGCAGTCTCATTATTAGATGATGATAATATCCCACACCCACTGCCAAATGGACCGAAAGCAGCATTTTTTCCATATCATTCCAGGTGTTTCCCTGAAATATTGTTTTATTATTAATAATTATTTCGTATTGTCCTACATTAAAAAACATTTTGCATATATTTATATATATTTTAAAAGAATAAAGTATTGCATATAAAATAATATATAAAATCAATTATTCTTCATATATTTTATCGTTATTGTTAGCTCCACTTTTTAGTATATCAGACTGAAAATATTACCTTCCGTAATTTTTTGGCTGCGTATACGACATCGTAGAAGGCCTTTCTCCACAAAAGTTCCTCTATTTTATGCACGTTTCCAACAGGGTCTTTCAATATCAGTCTCTCGCAATAATCCTTAAGTTTCATACGCTGAATTTTCCCAGATGGAACAAATATATCGCTTACTGTCAGAGCACGATTCTTTTGCTCATCCAATTTCTTGACGATCTCTGTCACGCTTCTTGAAAACAAAATGTACGTTTAAAGAATGAACTAGCACATTTGAGCCATGTGAAGGTCATCATCAAAGATACACGTTTGACCGTATAATTCTCTCATTTATCGGTTCATTTATTATCATGCATAATGTTAAAAATACGAACGCATTGCTCGGACATTTTACCGACCAGGAATGAATTAATCGCGTCTGATCTATAGCAAATCGCGCGAAATTCGTCGAGAAACGTGCGAGTGAGAAACAAGCATGGCGATCAGGACGGTGGGTTAGGTTCACGTCTCGCGAAATCACTTTGCCTTCGTTTCTCCAAGATCGCAACGAAAGTATCCATTTTTCCCACATAAAAATCAAAGAAATTACTCTCGGAGGAGAGTATCATTTCCACGCGGGGAGGCGGAGGGGCTTACTTGTGCAGACGTCTCGTGACTTCGAGGCAGTCCGTTGTTCGGGCCTCCACCGCGGCGTTAAACGATCTTCTCATTTTGCGCTACTCATGACCCGCGTTCCGGCCGACTCGTCGTTACTCATTGCCCTGCGGTCCCCTGGGACGCGCATCTCCTCCGTAGACTGAGAAACCTCGACATTCGTCGCCCGTTCGTCGACACACGTCGTCGTTGCTACCTGTACAGTGTCCGCTCTTCCCTTTGACTATATAACCATGGACTTGCATGGACTTGCATGGACTGCGAAAGAAAGGCGATTTTAGATTTCTGTCAGATGCTTGTACTAAAACCTAGATCGCTAACTTCGTCAAAAGAGCTGTGACTGGCTGGATTTCCGGATTTGGCCATGACACTACAACAAAATTGCATCATGGTGCGTATATACCAATAAACTTCTGGTTCTTACGGAAAAACGGCATGGTGATTGGCTACCGCGTCGCTTCTTGCCGCGCGGCAAGCGTTTCCGCGTCCCGTGTACAGGAGCCATAAGGGTTGGTTTATAATAGCCGTAACCGTAAAAATTAGTCATTCGTATTGGCCAATTCTTGTATAAATCGACTACGATTGGCCAATTTTTACGGTTACGGCTATTATAAACCAACCCTAACTCGTTATGCCGTCGTTACATGCTCATAACGACAATTGCGCAGCTTTTTTACATGTAAAAAAAGCTGCGTTTGAGTTACAGAATCGCTCTACTGTGTGCAAAAGCCATTAGGGTTGATTTATAATAGCCGTAACCGTAAAAATTGGCCAATCGTAGTCGATTTATACAAGAATTGGCCAATACGAATGGCCAATTTTTACGGTTACGGCTATTATAAACCAACCCTTACCCCTGGCCACAATAATGAGCGTTTGTTTGATCACGTTGCGTTTGACCACAAGCCACTCACTGCGCTTATCCAGAGGAAAATCTCTAGGCACCGGCCGCTGTGAGTGGCTGTGGTCATGCAATCGCAACGTGGTCAAACGGGACGCTCCCATTAGCTGGATTCCGTAAAGCGCATATTTGCGCATATATACAGGATGAGTTTTTTAACCTGAAACTTTGAAATATCTCGAAAAATAAGCACTATACGAAACAAATGTTTCAGACAAAAGTTGTACGGTTTCGAGGGGCACATAAAATGGTGTCATTATAGTTTGACCTTGAATTGTTGCTTGAAGGTCACGTGAAGGTCACCTTCAATTTTTTAAATGGAACCGCCTACTTTTTATTGCATATTCTTGTAGCTTATCTCGAGGGCTTTCCAAAACACTATAATTAAATGTTTTTTCGTTAAATATTTTTCGAGTTA
>NJRQ01000939.1:19515-40276 GCA_003063805.1 Aphaenogaster ashmeadi
TTTCACTGCGCATGTGCGAAAAACCCGCCCCGCACCCCGCATCACACACACACACTGCACACACACACTGCTGGAAAGTACATATCCGGTGTCAATAGATACGTTAGACTGCCGGTTAGACGTTTGAAATTAAGAGGTAAACAAGTTGTATAAATCAGCATAAAAAAGAATAAATTTATAATATTACATAAATGTACTAATAAACAATAAAGTATTTATATGTTTTTCAACTTGAATATTTTTTTATCAAATTACGGTTCAGAATTATAAACTGAATGTAATAATAAGCTATCATAGAATTCTGTAAGAATCTACTCTACTGAAATATAAAAAGTGTCGAGTAAACTTCTTTCAATTTTAGGAAACTTCAAGGATAAGCATGTATAGCAACGTTGAAATCAAAGCAGTAATTCAAGATATTGAACGTACCATTTCAAAAGCCACAGAGCTGAGTGATACCACTCAAACTGTGATCGAGCAGCATGATATTTTCTTCAGGGCAAAGGATGGAAGATTAAAATTAAGAAAATTCAAGGTTAGAGTAATTATTAATTTTTCAATTAACACATCCATTTTCAGTAGAAATACATACTTCAGTGCTTAGAACATATTTTTTTAAAAATAATTGTATAATAGGTAATTTATATACACCTTCAAAAATTAAAGAAAGAAAGTGTATAAGTCTAAATTTTGCTACCTTATTTTTAAGAACAATGTTGTATTATTGTACTATTATTTTAATATGAAACATGTTTTCATCCTATAGGATGGTACTGCAGAATTAATTTTGTATAAACGACCTGATGTTCCGGGACCAAAGCTATCTACTTATGACAGAATAGCATTAAACTCAGATATCGTAGAATCAATGACAAATATTTTGTCCCAATCCATTGGTGTGCTAGGAGTAGTTAAGAAGACGAGACTCTTATACATTGTCGGGCAAACTCGAATACACATTGACAAAGTCGATGGTCTTGGTAATTTTCTAGAATTGGAGGTTTGTAAATCTATTACATATATTATGTAACTCTATCAGTAAAGATATAATCAATCTGTAACGATATTTTAATACAGGTAGTGCTGCAAAAAGATCAGGATGTGGAAACTGCACAGAAGATTGCTGATGATCTCATGCAAGCACTGTTCATAAAAGAAGACGATTTAATCGCGGAAGCGTATATAGATCTACTTAA
Source organism: Aphaenogaster ashmeadi (assembly GCA_003063805.1). Taxonomy (NCBI): domain Eukaryota; kingdom Metazoa; phylum Arthropoda; class Insecta; order Hymenoptera; family Formicidae; genus Aphaenogaster; species Aphaenogaster ashmeadi. The sequence goes on from NJRQ01000939.1 coordinate 20,712, forward strand.
TAGCAAAACATAAGTATGCATCCTACTCCTTGTATCCCCATACAGATGTAAAAAGAAATAACGATTGATTTATTAACTCGATATAAAAGTAAAAACGATTCTATTTTTGTCAATAAATTACATGTATCTCACATGATGACAAAACAGTATTTTTTGTTCTTCCGAAAATATGTGTGCACAGTACTATTCAAACAATTAGCTTTTTTCTATACATGTCACTTGCATTGGATATTTTAATTGGTTAATCATTCGAAGGTCTATTCTTTATAATTGCACTATATATTATACTTTTGTACTTAAAATAATTGTATAATTTGGAGGGAAAAAAAGATAAAAAGTAGAAATGAGTTCAGCTACAAAAAAAAAGAACGAACTTCTTGAACATTGGAAAGAGAAAGAGCGCAAAATCGGAATGCCGAAAGTGCAAGTAAAACGGACAGATCTACACTCGGCGTCGTTGTGTTCCATTGAAACGACACGTTTCCTAACCTCAAACGACGTCGCTTTAATTATTAAAACGAAACTGCATAATTTTGTAATTACAAGTTTCTTATTTCATACGTCTCAAAATGTCTTACATGCTATCGCATTTAGAAAACGGCTATCAAGTCGATCAAGCCATTTTATCGGAGGAAGACAGAGTCGTGGTGAGTTTGTCGAATGTTTCACTGTATTTCACTCATTTTCACTTTATCTATCGTTATAGATGAACATTAAGTCAATTGTGACAGAATTACTTCAAGTTTGAATTCGCACGTTGAAAATAATGTCTCTTTTTTTCAGGTGATTCGCTTTGGGCACGATTGGGATCCAATGTGTATGAAAATGGACGAGGTACTCTATAATATCGCAGAGAAAGTCAAGAACTTCGCCGTTATTTACTTGGTGGACATCACAAAAGTGCCAGATTTTAATAAAATGTAAGTAGCAACTTATATCTGTATAAGTCGTTGCAATAAACCAATTAACAATTTAATTAATTCTTAAGAATAGATAAATTCAACTAAAAAGCAATTACTTTAATTAATTGATACTGATTATTAAGATATATCTCATAACAAAATAATATTTTAATATCAATAATATATACTTTTTGTAGGTATGAACTGTATGATCCATGTACAGTAATGTTCTTCTTTAGAAACAAACACATCATGATAGATTTAGGTACCGGAAATAATAATAAAATAAATTGGACATTGGAGGACAAGCAAGAAATGATCGATATCATTGAGACGGTTTATAGGGGTGCAAGAAAAGGTCGAGGTTTAGTTGTTTCTCCCAAAGATTATTCTACTAAATATCGATATTAATTTATTAAAACATGGATATTTTTGTATTTTGAAGAAAGATATTAATACTGTATTTATTTTAAGGCAAAACGTTACATGGAAGAAATCAAATGAATCTGATTTCAAATGGACAATGTATTGTAAGTTCTGCTGTAATTTACATTGCACATATCTTAAAAATAAATATAAAGTAAAATAAGGATCACAAAATGTGTAAACTATATGAATAAGTGTACATATAATTTTTATCAATAATATATATATTTTGAAGAATTTTTAATAAAATTTCTTATGTACTATCGGTTCATATTTATAAATACATGTTCTAGCTACGATATTCATTTCTATTAAAATGTTTTCTAATTGGACTAGAGATTATTTAAGATATATATTAGGTAATAATGCTGGTAAGCATATTCGGTATCACATTATATATTCTGGCATCTGATGGCATGTATCTTCATATCAATGTTCACACAGAATCGCGATTATTTATAAAAAATAGTACGGAGAGTATATAATATTAATTCTATCCTAAAATTTCTATCTTGTATTCTGTTAACATAGTAATATTTACATGTAATTACAGTTTATATTTTGGTCTTACATCTATGTATTTATGTAATCAACTTAATTATACATAATTCAGTCGTTTCACATATCTGCAAAATATATAAACTTGGTAAATGTTGTTAAATGAATATAATGAAAAATTTTGTACAATATAAATTTTAACAAAGAAATATCAGACTTACCGCTTGTTGCATATTGCACGCTGTCGCCAAGTACATCAACTGAACAAGTTAATAATGGAAGATTTTCCTGTATTAAACTTTCTCTATTTAGCTCATATGATGAATCTCTCAATGATTTATAAAAGACACAATCCACAGTTCGGGATTTTTCTGGAAAATAGCATTTGTTAACATCATTCTTATAACAAAAGTGATATAATGCTATATATATATATGTTGATATTTGTTACTGACCTATAATGTGATGAGTCTTTATATTTATGGCACCTGTTGATTTGCACTGCCTCAAATCTTAAAGTAAAATTATGTGCAATAAAATTTGTTGCATTAGATAAATGACATTAAAAATAGATAGTATTGAATATAGTCGCCTTTTTTCGCTATTTAATTTGTGATATAACATGTAATAGTTTAGAATCATGAGATTTTGTTTCAGTCTTACCGCTATTTGTTATGTTTCTTAAAGTTGACCGAGGAAAGAGATCATAGATTGATTCCAGACACTCCATAGATATTGAGTTATGTTTTTTTACTGGAACAATATTAATCGTGCAATACATGAGAAAGAATAATAATTAGATAAAAATATAAACAATTGTGCAATATAGAACTGACTCAAGAAAGTTTGATGATTATAGCTTTTTTAGAAAAACATTACAATAATAAAGTTTTGCTTTTAAATATAATGGGACAACTAATCACTAGCTTATAATACAATTTATTCGTTCTATATTGCATAATTATGCCCAGTTTATAAATGATCACAGCATGCATCGGCTGCAAAATTATTCTCAAACCATACATAGGAAAGCAATGAACATGTTACATGTTTAGCTCAGAGAATATTACTAAATAACTGATAGATATATGAGTGAATTAAATGAAACAAGAGGAAAAAGCAAAGCGAAAAAAGATAACGCGATCCAAGCATTTGTTCCTACCTCATCACGTATTAGATAGTTGGAGAGACTCTCATTCTGTAGTACAAAATAGATTAGTGTTATTTCTATCGTGCTTTCTTTAATACTATTAATAATACTATAAGAGTATAAAGAATGTCTAGTCTGCTACAGAGAATAGAGTGTGTATATATATATATGTATTGAATATGTATTACATACATATTTCAAGATTGTTGACTAAATTTGTGTCTGAATTTGTTGTATTTTCGGCTTTCTTAGAGGTGTTCTCATATACTGGCTCAACTGGTGGTGGTTTGTCTACAAGAGTGCAAGATAATATAAGTTTTTCTATAAAGAAGTACACACCGAGCATAGTACTATAAAGGATACTTACAAGTTTTTAAGAAATAAGGATTCTTGAGTACTTGCTTTATACAATTATATATATAAGCGTATTGGCTCTGAAAACATGAAAATGTTTTTTTTTTTACATTATACAGATTTTTATGCAGATATTAATATACAGAATATTTCTGAATTGTCAAAAATAGATATGTAACATGAATTCTATGAAATGTGAAATCAATTATTTTTTTAGTAAAAACGTCGATTTTTCGTAACTCTTTTTAAGTTCTAATATTCGATGTTATCTAACAAAAACATGGATGACATGCTTTTTTTGCTAGTTTATTCTGGTACTATTTTTTTATTATGTAATTACTTACTTCTCTTTGTACCATATTTATTCTATGATGTCGCAATCTATATACAGTTCCAAATACATCTAATTTTCTACTATCTCTAAGTTGTTGCAGAAGAATATCTATCGCTATTAATGTTCCTGTCCTGCCAATCCCTGCACTGTAAAGTAACGATATTTTTTATTATTAAGAAGTATGAAGTTAATTATTCGCAATGCTATGACTGAAGTCATAAAATGCAAAACAGCTCTATTCATAGAAAATTTGCTTGTACCTGCAATGAACGACGATGAAACCTTTATTAGCGGTAATATTGCGACGCATTATTTGGCAGAAATTGATCATTGCATCGAAATCCTCTGGAACATCATGATCAGGCCAGTCTTTAAAATGCAAGTGAGTGATACTTCTTTTTTTATTTTCCTGTAATTATTGATATTATAGATATATTCTTCACATAAAAGTATGCTATTCGCATTAAAAAAGATGAACCTTTTGTAATACGAATGTTCTTTGAGTATGCGTCCTAAAGTCTAATTCACTCGTACATCGTATCGTCATGTTCTCATATCGAAAAGATTCCTTTATTGTCGGATAGTATTGATGACATTTCTCCTGAAAAAGAGATCAATGTACGATAAGTGGCATTGGCATTACGCGAATTATTATCGACAATTATAATTTACTTTGCCCTTCTCGATCAACTGCGTCAGCATAACTATAATATTAATGTTGTACTGATTGACCATCCTCCAAAAATCGTAAGTAGTTTCTTCCTTTGGACCTTGACAAGCTATGTATTCATCTTCTCCTGTGTATCCCTGATGCAAAATGAATTTACATCACACATTTTTTCATTCGCATAAGATATTCGATAATCTAGGAGTATTTGATGAACAGAGCAATATTCCTCATTAAAAACTGGGATGATCTCTCCTTTAACGAAATTTTGCAATTTTGAGTTCTTTTAAATTATTTCGAATATATTAGAAATAATACAGGTTTTATATGTATTTATTTCGCATAGGCGTAATTCGCCAAAAAATTTTCTTCTTGATCAGTTGCAATTTAAAATCATATTTTCATTCTTTAGAGATATTCATTTTCGTTTATAAGCAAAATCATTTCAATGTTTGATAGAGGAAGATTGTCAAGTTAATATGCATACACCACATGTGCGTATGCATATATGTAAAATATTTACCCTTATGAACGATGCGTTGATATAGTCCGTATTGGGATCGTTATCTATCACTTCCAGCTTTACTCTTGAGAAATCATCTGAAAGTATGAATCATGTATAATACTTGGTGCAAGTCGCGAGTGTGCGCGAGTAAAGTGCGAGACAAGTTCATACAGGGCAAAATGTCAGAGTAGCGATTTTTCTTCCGGTTAGCTTGCAAGCAGGCCGTATTCGTGGGCATCTGCAAATCGACGCTGAGTGTCTGAAGCAGTCGAAATTCATTGCTCAGTTTCCCAGGATTGTCCACCAATTGCTGACAATGGCTGATGAATTTCTTTCTGGTGAACGGCGCGGGCACAGGCGAGCCGGGCATGTCAGAGTGAAGAAATCTCCGTAACACTCTGGAATAGAAGAGATTGCGACGAACGTGAATTATTCTACAAAGCGAACAAAGCAATAAGATGTATTAATATATATCTTATCATATATTTAATCAATAAATGCGCAATTAAAAAATAATAAGGATAAGATACGAGAAGAAATATGTGCGTGTGTATGTGTTGAAAAAAATTTCTCGTTTCTCTCTTAAACAAATTCAAAGACAAGTTTAATGAGACAAGTGTAAAACCAAAATTTTATTAAACGAGCTATTAACCGTTTTTTTCCTCTACTTTCTGCTATCAGGTAGCCTCATTATTCCGTCCTCGTTGAGTACACAATCACGTTACGTTTAGCAAAAACTGTCCGTTGAAAAAAAAAACGAGAGAACTTTTTGTGCAATCTATATATATCGCAATAAAGTAATAATATGTACAATAAAATAGAGTACGTGATAAAATAATAATATATAACACAGTAATAATATATATATATACATATACGTAAAATAATGTGAAGATTAGAAAAGTGATCGCCGAATGAGTTTAACGCTTCCGCTAACGCGTTTGACGAACGATGTCGGAGTAATGAGGAGAATCGTACAAAGTGCGCAATAGCATCCGTGTTTCGTATACACATATCTTTCCTTCGCCGATGTAGCGTAGGCAGCTCATTCATAGTAGGGGAATAACGAAAACTTACGCAATAAACATACGCGCCTGGCTAGAAACGGACTCAAGGACTCGGTTTCCTTCGAAAGGTCAGAGTCATAGCCGAATCTCCGTCGATCTGTCTTCGTTATTTCTATTGTTCCACTCGCGCCTCGCGCACGCTTTAAGCTATTCGCGAAGTAATTTAAAAATACACTCGATTTTTTCGGAGTTCAGCAGGCGGCAGCTCGGCGACGCTGAAGCCTCATCGAGCACCGAGCCCGTAGTGTACTGTATATCCTAGCGTGCGATAGACGCGCGTGTATCGCGCGACCTTGCTCATGCTTTAGCTATAGTTCTCTCCTCTGAGTCATACAATAAATATCGATCATTGTTCATAAACGCGCCTGCACCTGTCCGGTGCATTTCAAGTCCACGCGTGGCATCGCCGTGACGTGATTTCGGTTGGTCCCAATAAATGTTATCGTTGCAGTCTTTTGGCTTCAAGTTTTTTCAGCGGCTACAGAAATCTTATCTTATCTTATTTTTCCGATGTAGAAGGAGTTCCAATTATCTCCAATCGAGATGTATGAATCGACATCGCATGTGGAATCGAGATACGAGAACCTACGTTGGTGTGCGTTAATGGCTCTTTTTTTATCTGTTACGTATGTTACAATAATGAAATCGCGACTTACATGTGCGGCGAGCATTTTCGCACGAGCAACATCATTGTCACCAGTATTCCCACGAAAAGAATGCCGAAGACGGCTCCGATAACGAGAGCGACATTCAGTTCTGCGTCTGGAATCGCAAAAAAGAAAGGGGAACGAATGAAATAATATGTGTTTTTCGTACTTCTGTTATATAAGATGTTTACATTAGATTACTATTTGTCGGCGGATAATTACAAGATACTCACTCGTTTTTATCATGAATATCTCGGAATCGGTGTAACCACCGTCAGTAAACGCCCTCATTCTGACGTGATACCACGTGTCCGGTTTAAGAGGCCCGTTGCAGTACACCCGCGGCTCCATATTCGCCGAGATCTCCTTGCAGTTGATGTCCTCGCCGATCGTATACTTGACGGCTTTTATGTGCCCGTAATCAGCAATGTAGTTCGCTAAACAGAGCCAGAGATATTTAATAATGCACGACGGGGTTTCGGGTTTCAATGCTTCGTAAACAACCGTCCTGCATCTATCTACGGACATATCACCTACGATAAGGATTCCACTCCGGCCATGTCGCTTGATACGTGATCGAGAAATCGCTCATCATCGCTTCCTCCCAGGAGGACTCGTTGGGCCAGCCCTTGCTCTTCAGATCGAACCTCGTGTTCGATCGTATATTATTGTATCCCATCTTCGCCACCATGATCGCGTAAAACTTGACGTTACCGCTGGTATTGGGGAATAGGGGTAGCAAAATAGCGGCGGTCGTTGTGGATCTGCGCGCCTTATATGGATCAAGAGTGATCGATTTAATATAATCGTCCTTGGGCTGTGGCGGTACTACGATAGAAAAAGAATCATCTTAATTGTAGAATCGATCGCAAAAAGTTGAAGAAAACATGATTACGTTTTATATCACGGGGCGTGTCCCACCGCTTTTTTTCATCTTATATGAAGAATGCAGTGATAGCAATAACATAAATACTTTAAATACCTATACTTTGAACGATCTATAATTCGCGGTAGATTTCAAGATGGAATTATCATGAATTGACAATTTTACGACCTATCCATTTTATTATAAGAGAGTACTCTAATATATATTTTATAACATATATGTGTACTCAGATTCTTAAATATTTTTCATATTTTTGTAAAGTTATAAATAGAATTCTCAAATTCTGATACAAATTATAGGTCGTTCAAAAATAGCTCAATATAATAAAGGAAAGATTGTCAATGAGAATTATTCACATTGGTACTTACTGCCGGCAGGGTATAGCACGTTTTGACTAATTGGCGGCCCGAGTGTATCGACGTCTTTGACTTTGGTAGATATCGTAAAGTTATAAATATACTCTCCTTTCAACTCATTAAGATTTATCAAGCACATGTAATTGTTGTGAATGTAATTCGGGCATTTGTATATTTTGAAAATAGGATCGGGCGGATATCCCTCTCTGGTACCAAGACCCGATATGTTAAAGAACTCGAGGACACCGTTTAATGAACATGGTAGGCCCCAAGTCAGAATCGTATCCAGCACATTCGCGTCGTTTGAACTTTCTTTGATTATGATGGATGAGGAATTGAATTTCGTGATTGCCTCTGGAACTGAACAATCGCAAACATAATATTAAATGCGTCAAATACTCAAAAAGGGAGGGAAGATTAAAAGTATCCGTATTATTAAAATTGTTAGATGATTTTCATACGTAATTGCATAAATATTTTACCAATAATAAAGCTAATCGTTTATCAACAAATGCTCATTTGGTTCAGATTATTTGTATCAAAATTTTATTCGTGAGAAAGAAATCTTCTTTAGTTTGCATATTGAAATGATAGATGTAAAATATTGATAATGCAGAAATAGCTTAGTATTTCAAGAATTAAGAATAATCTTAAATTATAATAAAATAAAGAGATAAAAAACAAAATATACCTCCACTACTGCTTAAAAATGTTTGAGGATCACTGTTGTTGCTCCATTTTTCCGCTGTTTTCGCTCTCATACATACTTTATAACTCGTGAATGCCTTTGCCTCGAGATAATCGTACTCAAACACATTTCCGCTCACATTAAGTGTTTTAGAATTATCTTCTTCGCGAGGACACCAATGTGGAATCCGATAAAGGAGTTCCCAATCGATTATGATTTCAAATTCTTTTAAATAACCTGGCAAACACTCCGGTTTTCTCCAAGATAAAGAGAATTGCGAGTCCGTGATGTTTTTGACGCAAAACTTAGGTGGAGACGGCGCTAAAATTGTAACACAAAATATCAGCTAACGTTAAATTAATAAACATTAACTTGAATTATTAAAAGTAACTATTAATAATTATGACTAATTATAATATTATTAAGCTAATCTAGTAGTTAATCACTTTACTTCATCTTAAAATTTTATTCCACAGAAAGAATTAAAAAAATGTATTTAATTTTATTTATCTATAATCGTTTATGAAATTATATTATAGAAATAAGAGCGAAAGAGAAGTTAACATCAATGTTCTCAGCATCATAAAACGTCTCTTCATCAAATTATTTTTCATTTACTTATTTTTGACACAAGATTAATTTGATACATATTTTTTGCAATGTTAATCAGATATATATTTGCAAGATTAATCTGATAATAAATTAAGTTAATAAAATTAAAATAATATGAGAATAATGTGCTTACCGTCCTCCAACGTTATGGCATTGACTCCGTCACTTAAGTCACTGTATCCTGCAGTATTAATGGTATGCGCCCAACAAGTGTAACTCGTGAAAGGACTCAGCTCGTCTACGGTTGTTTCTATTACGACGACAGATTCTGCAGCACTTTTGGGATCTATTTTCATCACGGACACGCCATTGTAGGGATCGTAGCCTGTCCCCATTTGCTCTGTGTAATTACATATAGTTATTATGAACGACAGCTGGCAATGATTGTTCTCTTTCTGGATGGTCCAGATCATCGACAGGCTTTTGACGTTTGGCGGTACTCCTGGAGTATGCGGAATTGGCGGATTCGTTCCTGAGATATCGAAGAATATTTTTTTCATCAAATTCGATCTTCGTGCCGGAACGTTGACGAATTAACGTCAGATTGTATACCGCGTGTGAAATGCGCGGAGAAAAAACAAGCAAGAAATCTAAATTAATTTTGCTTACTATACGGAAGCGTGGTACCGCTCTTGTCTATCATATCCCCGTTCTTATCGTCTTCGTTCACAGTGTTGATGTACACCACATACGTCTTGCAAGCGTGCAAATGCGGAATTATCACGCTCGTGTTCGTGATATTGGAGGTGTACTTGTTGAAATCTGTAGTTACGCGATAATGCTTCAGGCAGACCGTGCCAGACTCTGGCGGCTCCCATTTAACGGTCAGCGAAAAATTGCCGGGTATTACGTGGAGAGACTGCGGCGCCGACAATTCTGCAAATTGTCCATGTGTCAGAGACGGATTTGCCGATGATCGAGACCGATTGTCCTGAAATTGGCGGAAAGTGGGCATAAGCGGAGCACGCTCTGACGGAACTTTAATTCGGGATTTATTCACGTCGAGCGGGGTAATAGCTTGACAAGCGTCTCGCAGGAACAAATTGACCGCAAAGGCTATAGCCGGATAAAATGGTAAAAAGTGCCCCCGCGCGAAATGACTTAAAAGTATTTACGCAATACTTCTAAACCAAAAAAAAAGAAGTTTTTTAGCGCGGTTCAAAAAAACATGTGTTTTTTCTATGTAGGAGAGGGAGGGGGTAGGGGATTATGACCTGCGCTAAAAAACTTTTTTTTGGTTTAGAAGTATTGCGTAAATACTTTTAAGGCCCGGTTGCACCAACTTCTTGGTAAGCTAACTAACACTTTAATCATATGTTTATCTTTGTCTAATTTGAAGGAGAAACAAAGAGAGACATATGATTTAAGTGTTAGTTAGCTTACCAAGAAGTTGGGTGCAACCGGGCCTAAGTCATCTCGCGCGGGGGCACTTTTTACCATTTTATCCGATTATAGCCTTTCACGGGCAGCTACGTGTCTTTCGCTACACGTGTCTCTCCACCTCTCCACCAATTCCGGGACAGCTTGAGCTTACTCGGCGAAGCTGTCTTCGCGGTCTGGTTCACGCCGGCGGACTCCACGGACGGCGTCACCGCTTTCACGACGAAGCGATACTCCGTGCACGGCTCGAGATCATTGGCGGTGTAATTCGTGACGGAGACCGCGATCTCGTTGCAGGATTTCCCGTCGCACTGGGTAACCGAGTAGTTGGATATGCATTTCGCGTGCACCGCGGGCGCCTGCCAAGTTAATTGAATAACGCTGACGCTGACGGTGCGCGCGCTCAGGGAGACCACGTCCCCGATTTCCGGAACTGAGGAGAATCAGCGCGGTAAAGATGTTCGTTAATTAATCTCTTATTTCGATGGACCTTCAGTTTCGATAAAGTCAGACATTACACTCGACAAATCAATTGTACACTCACTGGCGTGATCCGTTGTGGCTGACAAAGGGACTCCGTCAGACTCCCAGAATTCGGTAAGAGTTTTCACCTTAAATGCGTACTGCGTGCATGGATCGAGATCGGTAGCGTTATGCCAGGTAACAGTCTCATTCGTCTGGTTGCAGTTTTCACCGTCGCATCTCTCGATGGAGTATATTACCGAGACGTTCGTCATGTTGCACGGAGATTCCCATGAGAGAGCGATCCATTCTGTGCCGATCTCGTCCGTCCTCAAGTCAACTACCTCCTTCGTATCCGCTGAGGATAAAATTGCAAAATAAGAACGCACAGGATGTCCCAGGACGAAACCGCATGAGATAATCGTTAATGACCTTTCGAAAAATTCAGCGATATAATTATTATTAAACTCTACAAAAAGAGGAAAAATATCCCAGTTAGCCAAGTCTGTCGAGAACAGATTTTGCAAAGTGCCTGCTACAAAATTTGTTGGCAAAAAGACTACAGATTTGACACAGGACTTGACGTACACAATGCTGCTGGTAGAATGATGCCAGAAATATAGCAAAGTTTGTTCAATAAAATATGATAGCAGATTAATGGCAGAAATCAAGCAGATCTTGATATATTTGTTACACAATTTGACTCAGATTGGCAGCAGAAATACAATAGAGTCTGCGTTCGACAGATTCTGTTCGGTTTCTGCTGTTACATTTTATTAGCAAGATCTGCCGGCAAAACATGAGCTTAATGCGGACACAGATGATACCGGATCTGTTACATTTTTCTGATCGAATCTGCTGCCAATCTGCTAGCATACTGCAGACAGTTTGCTTACTAGGGTTGTTATATTTTCTTGAATCTTCTATCACTCAGCAATTATTTCGTGCTTATCATGAGACACCCATCCTCTGCGTGAAGTTTAAGTTATCATACGAAATACATGTTCAAAATTTATAAACGTTAAACACCAAATACTTTTCTATTCTATCTTGTAATATATTTCTGTTTCCGTATTATTATAATATTTAGATTCATAAATGTTTCTATACATCAGTAATCTTTTTCCGCTAACGACTTCAACGTTTTTGACATTAATGTTTTCCCTAATGCATATTAGTTTTTAAAACAAATCCTCTATATAAGCTCTTAAATAACACTGTGCGACAAATTTTTTTAGACCACGAACCAGACAAGGTGATTCTTATAGATTTTTCGTCACTGAAAACGAATCCGCAAATGAAATTGCTCTATTATGTCACGTTTTTGAGAAAATTGAACTTAAAAGTGCTAAAAATGGCATTTTTGGGTACATTTGAGCTAAAATAGCTAAAAAATGTGACGTGATAGGGCAATTTCATTAGCGGATTCGTTTTCAGCGACAAAAACTCTATAAGAATCACCTTGTCTGATTTATGGTCTAAAATCCGTGTCGGACATTGTAATTTATTCTAGTTAAATCAATAGGATCATTTTAATTACCGCTTGCGTTTACTGGCCACGTCGGATCGCAGATCGTCGTATTGATCGTACTATCAGTGGAAGTCACATCGTTGGGCATAATAGTGGTCTTCGTAGTAGTGGTCTTCGTCCGATCGACAGTCGTGGATGATGAGGACCCATCGCCATCGGTGACCAGCTGGGGATCAGTCGTCAGGCGTTCCCGTTCCACGGTGGATCCGTAGAAAGTCGTGATCGCAGACCCGTGACTCGCGAGACTATTCTCCATAGATTCAGGATCGTAGATCCCGTGATCCTTCGTCGATCCAAGATCGTAATCCGATTCCGCCGACACGGCGATCGTAGTCCCTCTCGACGTAAATGCGTCATCGTCGCCGAGCGCGCAGAGGAAGCGGAGAGCGAGAACGAGCAGTATCGGACGTTTTTCAAGAATCATGTTCTAATGAACGCTGCAAACAAAGCAAAACTGATCGCACGTCCCAACTGTCGCGAAATATCTCACTGCGCCTTAACACGAGAACCAGAAGTCCCGCTGAATCGGCAATCGAAATTCATCACGTTCGTTACATTCGCGTTGTTTGCGGAAGTCACGGAAACTCCGAGGATTTACGCGTTACATCAATTATTTAATTACGCTACATTAATTTGAGGAAGTATCGAATACTTTGGGGACAAGAAGTATTTCCATTTCAACTCCCGAAACGCCACTTTCACGTGACTTCGAGCACAATTTTCTCTGGCAGAGAACATTGCGAGTCACAACGCAATATTTTTGTTCAAGTATCTACCCGCACAGCACACGTTATCGCAATATCCACTAGATATCCGAAGGATATCTCAATAACCGTAGGATGTGCATGGGATCGCATTGAACATGTGGATCACTCTGGGATATCCTCAGAATAAAGTGTGCTGGGTGGGTAGTCGCTGACGCAAGAGCCAAAGATTTCTATTAAAATGAAGCGCATCCCGGTTAACACAGAGCGGAAATGATTTGGAAAGCCGTGATTTGCAGCGGTCATATCTATTTCCTTTCACGCCCGTTGGCAGGATCCGTCGGGTGCGTCATCATTCAAGGCATTCCGTTTTTTCTTCGAAACTCATCCTTTTGGACCGCATATTTCCACGCTGGCAAGCGGAAGTTTATTTCCGTCAAATTTAAATTTAAAACGTAAGGATTTATATCACGTTGACAATCGCGAAGTCGCGATAAATGACTCGCTCCGACAGTTTGGAAAAAATTCTGCTTCGAAGTAATCGGAGCAATCTGCGTTGCATTATCAACATTGTATACTGTACATCGATATCGATACCGTCGATATTCGATCGATGTAACGTTATCAATGTTACATGTCCGTTACTCCGGAGCGGAAATTACCACGGAAACTTCGCGAAGCATCACATGCTTTTCGTCTTCGGTCAACAACAGGGTCTTCACAGTCCGGATTACGGAGGATCAACACTCGGATCGCTGCCGATCGCGAACCGATAATTTAACGATAATACCGGGCGCGATATTGTATCGGCTCGCGGGTCTCTCGGTGACTGTTTGGAGAACAGTACGTATTTCGTCAGTAATTCACCCGCCGTAGTCTGCTGCGCTTTCGATAATCATTGCCCAACTCAACCGCGCTCGTTGACAGCCTTCCGCCCGATTGGCTGCTTGTCGCCGCTCTGGTAGTTGATATCACTGATAACGGGCTAGAGTCCACTCGTCCGAGAAGTGTGCACTCTTTTGCGGCCACTTTATTAATCAAATACAAGCGCCGGTCGTCCATCCGATCCCCACGGCACGTTCAATATTTTTTACGTTCTCGGGAGGACGAACCGTCCGCGGAGAAAGGACGGGAAGGCCGGCGGCCGATCGCCGATTTTTCCATTCCACATCGATAATCCCTCGTTCCGATATTGCTATCTGAATCCGCAAAACTTCTAACGTCGAGTCGCACAACGTCTCTTCCAACCCAAGGAGAATAGAAAAGTCAAAATAATGTCAATTTGACATCACATTGACCAAATTATGTCATTTTTTGGTCATTATTGAAATCTCGATCTCTCAGATGACTTAAAAATGACTTTATATTGGCTCCTTTTTTATTGTGTTTTAAGTCATCTGAAATCGAGATTTCAATCATGACCAAAAAGTGACATAAATTTGGTCAATATGATGTCAAATTGACATTATTTTGACTTTTCTGTTCTCCTTGGGAGGGTACGTATTATATATAAATCTATTCGGAAACAATTCCATGATTCAAAATGATTCCGAAAAATAAAGGACAAAGATAAGGAAACAAGGATAAGTATAAGACAAGTGACTATATTATTCCGAACGGAATCGTATTTCGAATAAATTCATAATACGTACCCAGTTCGAGAAACGGGAGAGCCGTCATTCCGCATCGTCCAAACAATTTTCTTGCGATCGAAGAGATCAAATAAACTCTTAGAAGTATCTACGCAAATTGCCAACTTTCTTTAAAAGTTCTAACTTCTGTATTTAATAATCCTTCTGTACATTAATAATTTTGTTCTACAAATTCACATTTTTCTCCTTTTCGTGAATTTTATTTAACACTATTTGGTCATTATTTTCATCTACCTTTTTTACAGGATTTTTACTTTTTTAGACAATCGATTGACAAACGCGTTTTTTTTTTGTTTGTTTCAATGTGCCATTTCTGCAAATTGATAACCGTCGATAACCGTCCTTCTAAAAAAAGAGACTTTTCGCTTGGATTGCCACAATGCAATAATTCGAAACATATAACTAAATATAACTCGATGTTACGTGCTTATCACATTTTACGGAAGCTGACAATTTTATCAGAAATAAAAATCAGGTCTCCGTATCAGTAAATCGTCTCTACGAGTAGCATTATCGCGTTCATTATTTATCAATTTACACTTGTTTTTCTTCTTACTGTTCTTACTTCATCCTTATTTTTTTAATGTTATTTTCAAAATACCTTCCAATTTTGTCCTAAAATTATAAAGTAACTAGAATTTTCCCGGTAAAAAATTTTTCATATATAAACATATATAAAACTTGTATAAACATATATAAACATGTATAAACATATATAAACATATATAATTATGTATCAAATATGTTCATACATAAAATTGCTCATATATAACCATATATAACTTTTCTATACATTTATATATTATATAATTATATATAAAAAATTTTATGTATGGACATATTTGATACATAATTATATATGTTTATATATGTTTATATCTGTTCATGTATGGTTTATATATGTTTATATATGAAAAATTTTTTGCCGGGATATTATTATACTCACATATTATAAAATTAAACGAAAGCTAAAGTTTTGTTATCTATTTAGCAAGGTAATAAAATCCTTCATTTTCAACTGTTTATAAAATTATAAACACTACCGGATAGTCAACTATATATGGGTCTTTGTCCTTGTCTTAAATTTAAATAATAAATTCTTAAGATTTTATATACTAATTATATATATATATAATTATTTTAATTATATAATTATATATATCTTATATTAATTAATTTTATATTCAGCCATATAATATAAATATAAGCTGAAAGCATTCTCGATGTAAGGTTCGAAACAATTTCATTTTAGAATCACAGGCGAGCCATCACTTTTCCTCTCGAAAACAAGTTCGAAACACATTCATCAAACTTACCCGAATACTTTACTCCATCGATGCTCGTCCAGGAATCCTGCGAGGAAACAAATCAAGGAACGCGCGTAGCCGTCGCAAGGATCGCAAGCGTAAAAGTGCGAAAAGGGGGAGTAAAAGACTAAACGCGGGTCCTCGGCTCCGCTGGCATCTGCTTACGAAGCGGAACTCGAAACCATGTGCCTCTTCAAAGCGCAGCGACCGCCACCGGACTGCCCCCACAAAGATCGTTGGAAATAGCGTGGCTCTGGTGTGCCTGTTCGAGCTTAGTAGACCTCGGTAGGACCCACGCACACACAAAAACACACACATGTAGGACCTACACGCAAACGCGGTCCCCAAAGAAGCATCCGTGAACCGGATCCAGGGTCCGGCTACATCCTTTATCGCCTACTGTCGCGTGACACGTATATAGTCCCTTACCTACCACATACTTTTCCCGAGGGTTTTTAACAAACCTTAGCAGGTAGCTACTGAATAGACGATAAACTCAACAGAAAAAAATTCGAATATCTCGAATTACTCATTTAAAATTTATCAGAGTAATCACGAGATACATTATCACTAACTAGACTTATATATGATATTGTTATATAAATTTCTCTCTATTCCTTTTCTTTTTTAAAATAAGAATTACGATTATTAAATTAAGATTTTATTTTAAAGTATAAAAATTAGTTACTGTGCGAAAAGCCAATATATTATATTATTTTTTAAATTATTGTTTTGTAAATATTTTATAGTAATAACACGAGCATACGTATTCTTTCTGCGACATAGTGATAAGGCTTTATCTCTTTATCGACAAGTTTATCACACCGACAAATTCATATTGCTTTAAACATTATCAAATATTTACGACACCGCAGGATTTATATAAATATCATCTTATCAAAGTTCTAAGAATTTGTAGTAATTCACAAAAATGGCGTCATTTTGAAATATCGGAAAGCGTTTATTTATCACACATAATGAAAGAACAAATAGAAGAATGATAGAAGGACAAATATATCAATTTGATTCTTTTTTTCAGTTTTATTGCAACGAATATACATTCGAAATGTACCGTACCAAGTGCGACTTAGTACAGTCTTTGTGGCGGTCCCATGGTAGACTTAATGTGAAGCGAACGCACGTTCTGCCAGTGTTTCTTTAACAGGGAAACAAGGAAGTTTATTGAGAGGTGAACATTTTGCACCAACTCATCGGGTGTCATTTCAACGTGTCCAACGGCTACTGACAGACACAACACCTGTAGAACAAAAGCAATCGTTACAGAAGGTGTGAACAAAATTGTACATCGAAGAAAAATTTTAAGAAATTATTCGGGCAACACACCTTTTTCATTTGGAATTTAATGGTGGCTTTGACTTCGTCAATTTTGCCGACCATCGATTCCTGATGGGACAACAGTCCAGGGAATTTACCGGCCTTGTTTAAACCAGGACCGAGAAGACGAGGAATTTGCTTGATCAACGACTCGCTAGCCAAGAACGCGTCATATTTTTTTGCTGCAAAACGCGAACACAAATGTTATACAATTTTAATCCTCAATAGAAATCATAAAATTTTAAAATTTGGTAGTTTTGTTAATAATTTTTAGGATATTTCTAAATTAAAAACATATTTTTCTAAAAAAAAAACAGATCTTTTTTGAATAAGATACATGTATCGACACGGATTGAGGTGCAATGATACGATTCACATTGCCCTCACCTAGTGAAGAACCTTTAATCTCCTTCCTCTTGACGGCCACCATTGTTCGTAAGTTAAGCAATGATGGTGCTTTTGGGAAGGTAACATAATTGTTTGAAACTCATGCAAAAATGCGTTACTAACATACCGAGTTTCTTGACAAGCTTCTTGTTCTTGTTAAGTTTCTTCAATGCTTCTGCATCCATGTATGGAATATTATTAGCTTTAGCTTCGTCACAGTGTTGTTGATCGCCAAGAACACACACTTGCATTTTTGGTCTAGGAATATTCTTCAACCTAACATAATAAAAATCAATAGTAATCAAAGTTTAAGTAAATGCGTTTGCTTATCTGTGACTTTAATGCAATTATGTAGTCTCTGTAGTATTTTATACATATATCCTCATTACGAAGTATTATTTTGTTAAAATAAAGTTCATATCAATTATAATAAGAAAAAAATATACAATATCGAAAGTCCCAATGTTCTCAGATTTAAATATTTTACCACACAAATTATTCAGCTAATACATGCAATAAATAAGACATCATAGAACGCTGGTGACTCAATAAGCTTTAACTATAAAATTGATATTACATATTGCACCAGTCCGTTACATGTGTTAATTCATAATCAAAAAAAGAATTTACAGTACTCTTTAAAAATTTCTCACAACTATTCTCTATTCCACCTCCTCCCTTGACACGTTCCAAAAATAACTTACCAGCAAGATCATGATCCATGATCCTGTATAATTTAAATAACGGTATAAATACCTCCCCAATTAATTTAAGACCCTGGGTACAGGTCCGCCAGATAAAATCTAGCTTCCTGACATCACACGAGACAATTTTTATAGATATTCTTCTTAGTGAAGAATATAGCATATTAAAACATTTAAAAAATGCCTCGAAGTCAGGTAGAAACATACTTGACAGTGCCCGAGAAACGCTTGTCCTTCTGTGGATCATAATTCTTCAAACCGATCTGCAGCTCTATAGTCTCCAAGAATTTCCTTTTCTTATCTTGCGAGTTTTGGAGCACGGCATTTACACACTCGTAAAGAGTGTCACGTGAGACCTTCGATCTGCAATCAGAATGAAATGAAACGCACGTGCAGATTCGTCTTTGCAACTCTAAAAAATGCTTCTACAGAAATGGTAGGTCCCTGATAACTTGGCAATAATTTTCATCATGTATAAAATCTTGAGAAAATTAGTGCTGCATTTAATTAACATCAGAATAAAATTTATATTTACAGCTTTTAGGACTTCAATGCAACATGTTAATGATTTAATAGTCGTATTACATTAGAAAGTACTCCTCGGCCAAAAATAATATGCGCTCGCCAACAATTGCAGTTCAATGCGTTTATTTGCAGCAAGACGGCAAACTTTACGCTAATGATTGCGATTATTTAATAGGATTATATACTCACGTCATTTTTTACCGGGTGGAGCACGATGAAGACGCAACTAACCTTCCAACAACTGATACCGGAAAGAAATGGAACGTGAGTACGTGACGCGCACAGGAACGCGTCACTCGGCATGCACGATGTACTAGATGGCAGTTCTGTGGCGGATGCAATTAGGGTGCGTTTCCACTGGGCTGCGTTCCAAAACCGTACTTTATCTACTCTAAGTAACTAAAAAGCTATAGTTTACGTTACGTATGCTATAGATTTTTAGTTACTCAGAGTTGATAGAGTAGAGATTTGAAACGCAAAACCCTG
>NJRQ01000945.1:0-16805 GCA_003063805.1 Aphaenogaster ashmeadi
ACATATTTTGTATATAATTATACATAGCCATTTATATATAATTATGTATAAACAATTTTTTACCGGGCAGTTACATTAATGTAACGATTAGATAACATGTTATATAACATGTTATATTGCTGCGTCGGAAATTGTAACTTATATGTAATATAAGTTACATGTAACATCTGGTTAATATTACCTGTTATATTCGGTTATATTGCCATTACATTGCTGCTACGTTACTGTGTTCACTGGGTACTTTATACGAATAATTCATAATTGCCTTTTGTTCATATATTTATTGGTTGATTACTTTTCAATTTTTATTTAATTATTAATTACTAAATTATCATTTAGTACTATATTTATACTTATATTTCAAGTAATTATAGACAAAATATAATCTCGAATTTACTACACGCTGCAATACACATTTATAACTTTATAAACTGTAACTTGTACGTATGATAATTGAAGAGTACAAACATTATTGATTACTGATAGAAATATAAGAAAATTAGCTTATAATGAAATATTAAATTCATGATTTATTATCATAGATATGTTTCATTCATAAGCATACATATTTATAATGCAATAATATCGTCGTTATGTAAACATTGTTATATAATAGCACTTTTTCTCATAGTCATCTGGCGCGTGAATAATAATCAAACCCGGATAGTAAATTAATTTTGAAAATCGAATATTATGTCGTAAATATACATATATGCATTTATGAAATATATAAAAATTATAAGACAATCATCAGAATAATATTAAATCATAAAATTAATATTGTTTCATGTGAGCTAGTCGTCAAATTTTAATACGCGAATTTCCATGAGACCAATCTTTAATGGTATTTTATCGGTGGCTTTTTACGAAGTTCATTGTGTCGCAAGTTTTGTTGATGTACATAAAACAATATCGATGCATTTTTATACATTATGTGATAACTGATTCTCATTTTTTGCTATTATTATTTTTAACATTATCGATATGATCAGTGACGCGATCCATTATTTCGTCAATGAGATTCAGGTTTAAGTTTTAGAGCTTTACAAGATGCCGACGATATAAGCTATATACCGAAAGCAACTATTGCGCTTCCAGTAATTCTTGAACAATTTTTCCGGCATGCTTTTTATATTAAAACGTTACTGATAAATAAATATTTCTTGTGCTCTTGTAAATGATAGAAAAATTATCTCGCAGATAGCACAGAAATATAGATCATTGGATATAAAAATATCTTAATCGTATATATTAATTTATTCTACAGTGTCGTTGTCTTTTCTATACTATATTGTATATTGTAATACATCATAATTGTTTTGAAATATTTTACTTGTTATTTCTCAAATCTATTTTAAACCATCGTAGATCGTGTTCCGATATACACTGCCAGTAATGAAAACCTATAGTATACGTAACGTGAACTATAAGTTTTTTCAGTACTAGCAGTACTAGCAGATACATATCGGAGCACGACTTTAATATATTAATCAAATGTGCATCGCAGCAGATTACTTTTTGTTTCAAAATGGTTGAGTCCTTTTCCTGTAGAGCATGACGGAAATAGGATTGACGAGACGGTTTGTTTGTGAAGTCATTTTTTAATAACATAAACTTAGTTTCGCTATGGCTTTTGGACTGACTCAGTGGTTGATATCGTTTGCAATATTTTTGATCGTTCTGACAATTATCACTTGGTCCGCGGTACATCTGGGCAGGAAAAGTCAGAATTCCACGGATATCACTTTCAGATCTCTCGACGTGAACGATTATTCATTATTCGAATGGGAGAAGTATGTTTACGGAATATTTACCTCTGTGCCGTAAGGAGGTGCTTTCTTATCTATATGCTTATCCCTTCAGTAAATTGCTCCATTCCACGATCGTGCGTAACTCGACGTCGCGAGTGGTAGAGAGTACCGACAGTCCGACATTATTCGCCAACGATCAAGGCTCCGAGATACCAGACAGTTCGCGCTTTTACAAAATATTTCGTACCTTCTATTCAACCGATAGTGATGCTGTCAATAGTGCGAAGTATGATGCTGCAACAGCAACATTTGCACCTTCTGTCGGGAACGATTCAACGTGGAAGGATGATACTACGATTACATTATATAATATATCTAATAAGACATTCGTCTTACAATTAGACGATCGTCGAAACGTTAGCGGGGAAGTTACGATACTGTAAGCGTAGACTTTTTATTCGCTAATGCATACAGCTATTAGGTATATTCATACCTTTGCGTAAGTCGTTATTGTACGAGCGAAAATTCTTTAAATTATTTCGCAGGCCAGATCACATTTCACAAGCAGCACATTCGGCATT
Organism: Aphaenogaster ashmeadi; assembly: GCA_003063805.1. Taxonomy (NCBI): domain Eukaryota; kingdom Metazoa; phylum Arthropoda; class Insecta; order Hymenoptera; family Formicidae; genus Aphaenogaster; species Aphaenogaster ashmeadi. Next base: position 2,333 of record NJRQ01000945.1, read on the forward strand.
GACGCACGAAACTACATTACTCGACATGAATAAATTGTGGAAATCAGACTTGAGTCAATCTGTTGGAACAGAACCCTCCGAACTTCTTCAGGACAAAAGAAATGGAACGTCGAACGTGTCTGTAGCTTTTTCATTCGTGCAAGCATTGTCTGACGCAAAATAATCAATTATGACAGGGTGGATATATAACAATGATACACGTACTACGGTGAAATGGATGAGTCGAGACATCGACAAAAATCCCTACAAAGTAACATGTTATCAATTTTATTGTCATATATTTAAACGCGTTTATTTCATTACTATTTTGTACATTTGCTGGAAATAGATGTAATAAATTGAAATTATTTTATTTCCCTGGCGTTATTTTCCTGGCAATGGAATGTAAAGGAAGCGTTTTAAGAGCTAAACGCTTCTTTTACATTTCGCTGTTCCAATTTAAATTTACGCCTTCTAGAAGTTTCATTTACGCTTCTATCATTCATTTATATTCGACTTACGATTTTTATTTTTACCAGGGTTGTACAATTTTATGACTACGCGGAGACAATAAAATGTCTATCTAAAATGGGTTTTATAACACCAGAATCATGAAATTTAAGATATGGAGATTTTTGTTTTTATAATAAATATATACAGTAAATACGTTTTTAACATATTTTTTTCGAAAAGGGGAAAACAGTCGTAAGAGATAATCTTCTTTTCTCTAAAAGAGATCAAGCATTGCAGTCTAGGAAAAACTATTTTTTTTCTTTTACGCCTCTGCTCCAGGAGAGAGGTTCTTGTATCAGTATCAGGGTAGGAAACCTATACGGCCAACCGCAAGTGGATTTGCTTAATGTCGGAATGAGTTTATAAAATCGAAAATGGTGAATAGTTAAGTCGGGAATGTGTGTATAAAAGTGTGTGCAATGTGTAAATGTCCGCAGTGTAATGAGCTCGGATTCGTGGATTCGCTATGCCGGATTATTCGACTTAATCTTTCCCTGCGGAAAGGAAAAATCTTCGTACTTAGACGTAATGATTTTTATCTCTTAATTTCATCCCTAAAGATCATTGCACGTGAAAAAGATTTAGTCGTAATCATAAGGCCATAAGCAAATCGACCAATCACAGTCAAGCATTCTCACAATGTAATAATGTTTGACTGTAATTGGTCGATTTGCTTACAACCTTATGGTTACAACTAAAGTTTTTTTGCGTGCAATAGCCTTTAGCCAGCATCCGTGAAATGATCCGTCGATGTGCCGGTTATTTTAGTTACCTGTGCGTAACTTATCGATAGGTACACTACCGCTCAAAAGTATTTGCCCACTCTGTCTTTCTTAATTAAATGATAGAAATTCAAAAGATTAATGAACAATTTTAAGAGTAGACATTGCATGTAATAATAACGTTTGATAGATCAAAATTTTGCATTCTACATATATAAAGAGAATATAACAGAATTAGAACAGAAATTAAACATATAAAAATATTCGTGTATAAATCGAGTGGTCAAATATCTTTAAGCGGTATAGTACTAAAATTAAGATATAGAAAATAAACATAAATAGGATATAAAATAATATATTTTATATATGTATTTATGTTTATTTTCTATATATATATATATATATATATGTGTCTATATATAGAATGTAAAATTTTGATCTATTAAACGTTATTATTACATGGGCGTAGCCAGGATTTCATTCGGGAGGAGGGCTAAAATTTATCAAATAATAAAAATTATTACTATTTTAAAGGGATTTATTTTCACTCAAGAATTAATTATATTAAAAAATACTTTTATTATATTAATTTATTATATTAATACTTATATGGAATATTGTAGATTGTAATACGTACATTAGAATCAGGTACATTTCTTCAATTTTTAGTTTTTTAATTTGACTAGATACATCTTTTTGTGGCAGTCAGGGGGAGGGGCAAGCGCCCTCCCCTGCCCTTCCCTGGCTACGCTCATGATTACATGCAATGTCTACTCTTAAAATTGTTCATTAATCTCTCTCTTTTGAATTTCTATCATTTAATTAAGAAAGACAGAGTGGGCAAATACTTTTGAGCGGTAGTGTACATGCACTCTTTTTGAATCATAAAAAAGAATACAGGTACTTTCGACCTTTTTTACTTTTTCCGTGAAAATGTAAAAAACTCTTTATACTCTTTTTCTGTTTTGATAAAATTCGAGTCAGTGGTGCGATTTCGAGCCCATGCACACCAGCGTTTTTCCCCCTCCACTTACCTACGCACGGAGAGACGGTGCTTAATGTCATCATTATAACACACGGAGACGGTAATATAATATTTATACGAGTTGCATTTTTTGATTTTTTAAATGTTTTATTAAATGCTTTTAGTTACAAAGCAATAATAAATTTAGATAAATAATTTTCTTTTATGAGATTATCAACATTTATGGCATAAATAAAAATTTATTAATAACCCGGTAAAAAATTGTTCATATAAGAACATATATAAACATATATAATTATATATAAAATATATCCATATATGTTTTTCTTCTCTTGTATAATTTCTATTCGTATATATAAGAAAAATAATAAATTTAAAAATAATTAACAGGATAATTTCCGCATTGTTTTTTAAAAATAAAAGTAAAGTTTGAGGAAATGAGAAAAAATTGCCTACATGTAATTATATAAAAATGTATAGAAAAATTATATATATGATTATATATAGAATATTGTATAATCTAATTGCAATTTTACTTTTTGTAACAAAAAACAATGCAAAAATTATTGTTCTGATTATTTTTCAATTATTTTTCACAATAAAAGGAATAAAAAATAGGGAATAGAGAGAACAGAAAACAGGGGGAACAGGCGTAGTGTATGTACTGCATTACAATGCACATGGCATACAGAATATAAAATAAAATTTCATCACTGTTTACTTCTCAGCGCTATTCCTCTGTTCCTTCCTTTGTTAATGATTTACGTTTCATATGTTAATGAATTACTTTTCATATGTTAATATTGAAACTGTTCTCTATCCTCTGTTCCCTGTTCTTTATTCCTTTTATTGTGCGGAGCACCTAACTGATACATTTTTTTTTCTGGTTGAGCGATCTCTCACCCTACTTTCGTTCCTAAAACCAGCTGTAGCCAGCATCCGTGAAGCGATCTGTCGATGCTAGCGCCGGCTATCTTGTTATCTGTGTAACGACCTCGATAGTAACGCCGGCTATAGCCATCAACAGAAAGACTCTTTGTCATCAATATGTCAAATCCCATTTTTCACTGTTACTTACAGATTACATCTTGAGATTATATCATCGATGCAATGAGTTAGAAAATGGTGGAATAGCTACACAGCGTATCGTGATCTCGTTGCTCCGAAACGTACGCTGCTAAACGATTAGCAGCCCGCATTGCCGTACTACACAAGGTTAAAATAATCATTAATAGCGTCCCGAGTAACACGCAATGATCACAGTCACGTAAAATTTACGTAAAATTTTCGTCATCTCAACTTTGATATGATTATCGAGTGTTACTTGGGGTGCTCATTCTTAATTTTGCTAATGGCGCCGGAGGGATGCTTTTTATTGACGTTTTTTTTATGCCCACTCCAATTCTTTTTGTCAGGCTTCGTTTTACGAGCAATCTTGACCCCATTGTATTGCCTGCCTGGGTCGTGAGTTAAAACAGTATCGGTATTTTCTAAAGAAAAAACTAAAATATTTTAATATACACCAACAGGACGCAAGAGGGCATTATATTACTACGGGACGAAGTTGACCTGCGTTATGAGTAGATAAAAGTCTCTCGCTCCCTCTGCGGGGTGCAGGACACAGATTCAGTCTAAACATTCTGCAGGTAAAGGCGGAGTCGGGATCCTTTAAAATGCTTTTTTATTTTATTTTTTTCGAGGTTATTATCGGTTCTTATAGGCTTGTATCAATAAACGATCGCGTCACTGGTTCAGCAAATAGCCATCAGAAGGGAAGCCTAATATGCACCTTACACGTTCAATAATACTGATCAGTGATCAGTAATATGCATTAATATTTTTAACCTGACGATATTTTTACAATATCTGACATTTATATAATCTTTTTACAATACTGATGCGCCCTCTTCACACAATCAATATTACTGTGAATATCCCTACCACTACCGAATTTCTTGATTCTCGAGCATCCCCACTGATGCTCGAGAATCAAGAAATTCGGATCACTACAGCTGCGGTCAACTTGATGCTACAAATGCTTCGAAGCGTTCAATTAGCAACCAATCAGAATAAAGAATTCTATTAATTGACCAATCAAAAAATGCTTCAAAGCATTTTTTTACTCCAAGTTGACCGCAGCCTACATTCTACATCAATCTATCAATATTAACCATACACGATCAGTAATATTGACAGTATTTGTTGATCGTGTAAGGTCCGTATAACGGAGAATCACTTCTCCGCGAGAGACGCCGTCCAGTAGGTCTATTTAGTAATTTTTAACGACAGTGTCGTTATTGTTATATTGTCGTTGCGCAGATATAGGGGAGAGTTACCGAATGCGCACCACTTAAGCTATTTTTTATTATATTTCCCATTTACACAAATAAACGTTGGAAATTGTATCTTGATGTTTCAGGCATCTATTGTTACATGTTTAACAATAGGTAACAAATTAATTTGTTATGTCTTTTTGTAATATGCTGCAAAAGGTACGATTTAGACAATTTTTATATTCGTACTTAATGAATACAAATGTTAATTGCAAAAATAAATTTAAGCCAGTTTTATTCCGACATCCTTACCTTATTATTATTATTATTTATTAATTATTAAATATTTGATGCTTTTGTTAAAAATTATTAATAAAATAGGTCATTAGATAATGATTCCTTTTACTAATCTTATATTTTTCATTATTCTTATTCATAAATTCGATACTTTCAAGGAGGTATGATTTAGAATGACTCATAGATACAATTTAGGCAACCGGTTTCAGTAACTCTCCCCTAACACCGTGCGACAGCATTGTGCGACGCACGAAAAATCAATATGTCCGTGAAAATAGAGACAAAATCTAGACTAGAAATGCGTTCCGTTTCGCGAGATCATTTACGTTTTTATGGATATTTGAAATTTGGAAGAGATCATTTCGGCCGCGGTGCAAAAGATGAAATTTTGCAATTGTCTGGATGGAAATCATGTATTTCCATGTAAAATTGGTCGGCGATTGGAGCAGAGCAAAGTGATAAAAAACAATGCATTTCTAGTCGAAAATCGCTTTGATTTTGTCATTTTCGGATTCAACGACCAATTTTACATGGAAATACATGATTTTCGGACAATCGCAAAATTTTATCTCGCACCGCGGCCGAAATGACCTCTAAACTTTAAGTGTGCGTAAAAATCTAAACAACTTGATTTTGCGGAACGGAAAGCACTTCTAGGGTGCGTTCAGGAACTACGACCAGACGCTCTGGTGTGAAAATCTGTAGTACGTAGGACATGAGTCATGAACGCCCAGAGTTACCTGCGCTTAATTTCTGAACGCATCCCTGTGCGAGATCCTGACTCTGCTTTGTCATACGTACTGATTTTTTTGTGCGTGAAAGAAACGATTTACACGGTGCACATATACTTAAATAGCTGTGCAATGACAACATGACGATCATAACACTATTATAGAATAAGAGCCCCAGCGACGGTGGTATAAGTGATCTTGATAACGGATGCAAAACGCATTGCGTAGACCTACCCGGTCTTTCATATTCGCATCGTTATCATCGCTTGGCGATGTCAGTGAGCGAGAGACCAGACGCGAATCGCAGGGCAAACAAAATGAAGACGAAAGATCGTTGCTGCGAGCTTTACGAGCATGCGGCACACGGAAATCACGGACACCTGAAGCCGGCGTTGTCATGGATCGTCGCTAAAAAACTGCCGCCTTTGGCCATCAGCGGCTACATTTGCCGAGGATGTCGCCACGAATTACGTAAGGTACCGTTATCTCGAGATACAAGTCGCATGTCGTTTTAACGATGTCTGCATCGATGTAATGAGGGAATTCCGTGCTGTGAAGAGACTTCGCTGTAAGGTGAGAGAAGTTCTATACATCGCGCGATGTTCTATAATATTTTAGTAAAATTGACCAATATTTTAAATTAAACAAGTATGATTGAAAAATCAAAATGCTTCAATCTGATTAAAAATATAATATAAAATATTATTTGAAGCGAAATATATATTAATCTCACATTAAAATTTCAAACTGATTGACCGTGTAATTTCTCAAAAAATAAAAGTTAAAAGTAAATAAAATTAGAGGTTAATTTAATTTAATTAACCTCAAATAAAATAAGAGGATAGATTCCTTTAATTAAATAGAGGAATTATCCTCTAATAACTGCAATTAATTTAATTAGTAAAATTAATAAGTTAATTTAACTAATTAAAAATTAATTAGTTAAATTAATAAAATAGTAAAAATAAATTAGTGAAAATTTAGTTACAGTTTTACTAAATTTATATACAGACATTTTATTGAATATAGTATCTTTATCTTATAATATTCAAAGATTGGTTTCTATTTTTGGCTATAGTTGTTCAGGGTCGAATCTAGGCATGGGCCAACCCGGTCCTAAGCCCAGGGCTCTGCTCTTACAAGGGCCCCAACAAATTTCTTATTTAAAAAAAATTTTTTAAACAAAAATTTAAGAAGAAAATGTTAACAAAATTTTGAAGATGTACAAAAAACTTAGTAATAAAATTGTAAAAAATAGTCAACAATTTCTTGTAGAAAAAGTATTTAAATCAGTTTAACGAGAAGAACTATTTAATAAAATTTTTAATATTGATTTAAATTGAATCTTCTTGTAGGTGGACTACCTATACAAAATAGTTGTGTCCATTTTTTTAGTACAGGTATTCCTCTGAGACTTCGATCGTAAGGGCCGATTTCACCATCTCCGATTAACTTGATCCTCCGATTAAATGTAAGAGTTGCCAACTGCAAAGCTGAAAACTGATCATCTCTTCTAATTTCTTGGCAGCTGAACCTGTAATATTACCTGTATATTACCTGTATTATTACCTGTAATATTAAATCTCTTGCTTCTTATATTTCACTCTACACTTTTTCTTTGCCGTGACAAGAATATAGGTTAGGACTTGACGACTTACTTTTTTGAATTCTTGCTATTGGCAATTCTGGTGACAAAATTAATTGTAGGATCAAGTTAATCGGAGATGGTGAAATCGGCCCTAAAGTCTTGTGTCCACGATGCTAGAAATCGATTCGAGATCTCGGATGGAGAGAGAATTGACCAATCGCATTACCAATTGGCCGAATTGTTCAAATGCGATTGGTCAATTCTCTCTCCGTCGGAGATCTCGGACAGATTTCTAGCATCGTGGACACAAGGCTTAAGTCGAATTGATCATAAGTCGAATAAATATTAAGTCCGTCAAACTGCTATATATACATCATTAAAATTGACATATTATTGGTATATGATTTTAGGGAGGATTCCAGTTTGATCAGTCAAAAAATTCGAAAAAATTTTTTTTGCATAAATCAATAATATAAAGCTTGAAGAATGTGTTCCATATCCAATATCGTTCCATTCCAATATGAAAAACTATTTTTTCGCGAAGAGGTAATCTTTAAATGCGTTTTTCTCGAAACTACATTTTCCAATTTGGCGTGCAGGATAACTAAAAAAATCATTAACTAAATGACATTTGCAAAGTACAGTTCGATTCCTTATAGTTTTCTTCAGGGGTTATACCAACCGCTACAATTTTTTGTTTATTTATAACATTTTTATCAACAATAGAAGATTGATTTTTTGGTCAAAAAAATTTCACTTTTCTTACGATTGCTGTAACTGCTTCAATTTTTCATATTTTTATTTGCAAGTTGGTATAATCCCCGCGTAATTGAATAAGCTTTGAAGGAAATTTTTGATTTTTGCCTTCAGATGACTCAGCTCGTTACTACATTGCACGCCGCGCTATCGACATTGTGTGACAAAGTTGTACATCAACACGACAAAAATTTAAAAAAAATAAAAAATGACATATTTTTTTATTCCTTAAGGATGCCTTTCTTTATCCCAATTAAACAATTATTCCAATATCATTCGGTTTTCTCAAAAAAAATTTCTAAAAAATCACATTTTTTCGCCCGGTTAAACTGGAATCCCCCCTTTATGCAAATAATAATATATTTATTTTACATAATTATTTATGCAAAATAACTATTTTATTATTAAAACTGATTAAAACTTTTATTTTAAAAATTACAAAACAAAACTGTTTTTTCTTAAAAATATAATTTTTACTGTAATATTTGGTATTATAAAATTAATATTCAACTTAAACACAGATTAACTTTTTATCTTAAGTGATTACAAAACAAAACTATTCTTTTCTTAAAAATAATAACTTTTAATATAATAGTTATTATATTATTATAATTAGTATTATAAACAAAATTCTATTGTATTATCAATTAATTTATTTAAAGTCTCATAAAAGTCATCTCCATTTAAAAAAATAGAATTATATAATTTTTTTATACAGGGTGTATAACAGGACCTCACCGACAAACTTTAAGGAGTTATGCATCCGAAAAGTTAGATCTCTAAACACACATGTTACACATGCTGTGTTCGCGCACAGTATTTTTGAAAATCTTACGCAATAGATAATCTGTTGCGTTCATTTGTATTCTGCAACTCCTTTACTTGATTTCACACACATACATAAGAATTCTTTTGTGCTTACGCCGGCTTGTGCCGTGCTAATGACTACCGATATCTGGCCGAAAAAAAGGACGAATAACTCATGAAGGACGTGTCAGTGACTTAACAAAAAATGATCCTCTCTGTGTGACCTAGCATTCCTCAAAGTTTGTCGCTGAGATCCTGTTATACACCTTGTATAATGATTCCTCTAAATATTTTGTATAGGTATACAAGTATTAAGATAAAATTATAAAAAACTCAATAATTTATGGGATATTTTATATTTTATTCTGACATAACTTGACATGAAATATAAAATATCTTGTAAACTATTTATTTAAGGTAAATCTGTAGCATAACTCTCGGCACTCTCTTCGTTTTTTTCATATTTTGTGTTGTAAAAAAGATTGTGAGAAGGAAAATTGTCGCTCATGTTCCGTTTGTTTATAATTTATAATTAATACTTAAAATATCACGATGTTGGTAAATAAGAAAATGATGGCGCATTTTTATTTATTTTTAAAAAAGTACGACATAATATACATTTATATATATTATGATTCAGTCCAAGTTCCTACAAATTATGAAAAACATTTAATAAATATACTTATTTAATATAGCTATCAACTAAAATTAAAGGTTGTAAATAACATAATATGATCTAATTGAAGTAAGGCGCTAGACTATTGCGTATGTGTATTAATATAAAACGGATAATATATCCATAACTTTCATTTTCTACTTACCGACATCGTAATACTTTAAATATTAATTATAAACAAACGGAACGTGAACGACAATTTTCCTTCTCAGAATCTTTTTTATGACCCAAAATACACAAAATATAAAAATTTAAAAAAAAACAGAAGATGCAGTTATACCGCAGATTTAATAACTTTTTTAATAACCATACCTTAATATTTTTATGTTCAGAATAATGAAGTGAATCAATTGGTGCAAAAAAACATATAGCTGCTTTTCAAAAAAAATTTGTAATTGATTATTGCAAATTAATACTTTTGTATGCAGAATATTTAGAGGAATTATATTAGGTAAAAATATGATTCCATTTCAAAATGATGATAATCTTCATGGGACCTTAAAAAATTGATTTTTTCGAAAATTAATTTTATCATTATTTGTCCCCTTCCAGGCCATATAACTTTTATTTGAAACATTTTTTTGTATACCGTATACCTGCGATAATATTTGTCTGAAGCAATTAAAATGGATGAAATCGGCTGCAGCCTATCTTAATCTCGTTGATACATCTATTATAAGATACTGTGCATAAAACTCTAATTTTAACTTTTATTTTCTTAAAAACTATACGGTCAATCGGTTCGAAATTTTAATGTTATATTAATATGTATACACACGGTCTGGCTATAAAGTTTTAGGACCACCTCTACTAAAAATAAAGAAGTCATTATACCTTGAATGTCATCATTTATTTTTCAATATACATTTCTTCTAACTCCACACAGAGCTTGGCGCGCTCCTCCAACTTGTACAAAGCGTTCCCATTGCAGTTCCGGACTTCCAGAATGTCTTATACAAATTGGAGGAGCGCGCCAAGCTCTGTGGAGTTAGAAGAAATGTATATTGAAAAATAAATGATATTGAAGGTATAACAACTTATTTATTTTTAGTAGAGGTAGTCCTAAAACTTTATAGCCAGACCGTGTATTTCTCTTCAAATAATTTTCTTACAATTAGTGATGCATTTCGATACGAGAATCTCGGAATCTTGTCTCGAATTTTTCATCTCGTTTAAAATTACATTTCCAAGATTATCATTTGTCGTTAATTTTTTCTCGTCTTGTCTCTTCTCGAAAAAAAAACGAGAGAAATAAGACAGCACATTATTTATGACTGACATGGACATGAAGAGAAATTGTAATTTTAGACTAATCCTAATTAAACTTATTATTTTCATCTACAGAAGAGATTTGTTTCGACACTACTGGCCAATTAATTTCTAGTATCGCCAGTGATAATTTAACAGAATTGTTTAGTTTAAATCGACCCAACTGGCCACAATTTATTGATATAATAAATTCACAACGTTTCGGCTTGGGATTTAGGCCCTTCTCAAGTGACTGTCTATTAATCATTTCAACATAGACAGTCACTTGAGAAGGGCCTAAATCCTAGGCCGAAACGTTGTGAATTTATTATATCAATAAATTGTGGCCAGTTGGGTCGATTTAAACTAAACAATTCTGTTAAATTAATATATCGCGATTCGCGACACTTTCGCGCCCATGGATTTGGTCCTACTAAAGTGTATGAAATTAATTTAATGTAAAGAATTTTTACTAAAGTGTATGAAATTAATTTAATGTAAAAATTCTTTACATTAAATTAATTTTATACACTTTGTATGAAATTAATTTAATGTAAAAATTCTTTACATTAAATTAATTTTATACACTTTAGTAGGACCAAATCCATGGGCGAAAGTGTCGCGAATCGCGGTATATTAATTTAAATTAAATTGGCCAGTAGTGTCGAAACAAATCTCTTCTGTAGATGAGAATAATAAGTTTAATTAGGATTAGTCTAAAACTACAATTTCTCTTCATGTCCATGTCAGTCATAAATATATATATATAATGTGCTGTCTTTTTATATATTAATAAGATAGTCGACAGTCTTGAACGTCCCGAGATAAAATTCGAGAAGCGAGAATCTCATTGTCAGCTTGTTGAGATGAGAAAATTCTCACCTCGCTCGAATACATCACTAAATATTCTATATAATTTTTAAATAAATTAAAGCATTTTGATTATTCGATCATACCTCCTTAAAAAAATGCAGTGATAAATATTTTCTTCATCGAAGAGGTTGTAACAAAAAAGAAATCTCGCCACAAAATAAGAGGACTTAAAAATCCCGCAATTATCTAATGGCTCTTGCTCTTTTTGCTTTCTCTGTTTATAATGGCTTCTTTATTACTTTTGGCATAATTATCGGTTATTTACAAATATATGTGTTTTATGTATGTGTTATGAGGAATTATCTGAGGAATTGTATAAACACATCAGATATATCTGTGTGAATCTTATAGGATTTCATCTGCGATTATTCTCAGAATTATTTGCTGCTTATCTCGAAAAAGAAATGCCGACAATCACAGTCTAAGCATTCTCTGTTTATATAGATAAACCATCTGCGCGCATGTGTCAAACATACGTTTGTTATTATGATAATTGTTGTATTTTTCTTATAAATAATTTCACAACATCTCTTAACATACTTGGTTTCACAATCTTTATTGAATCAAGGTTCGATATCTTACCTCTCGTTAGCGAAATAATTGGCGGTCGGATCACCAGTGCTCCCTTTCCTATCGTCTCTACTTGCTCCGCTCGTCTGTACTATCAGTGTGTATCCTCAACCACGACACGCTGATTTATATCAATCATCGCTAGCCACGAGGCCGCGATGATCCTTGTAATCGCGCTCTACTATTCTAGGAACGCGCGCTGATTAAACTGTAATACATAACATTAATATTTATTTTAAGCAAGTTCTCATCTTCAAATAAACTCTCTGCTAGATCGATATTCATATTATAGTCTGTTCTTATTTCAAGACTATCTTAAGTAATGTTTTAAGATGCTAATAAGGCTCTGTGATTGATTTAAGATTATACTTAAGACGGTCTTAAATATAAGAATGGATTATGAATAACGGCTTTAATCCATCTTCCATTTGTATCTTATATTTGCAGATACAACGCATTTATATGTTTAGCTTTGTACAAAATTTGTTGCATAAAGCACGCCTGTACTTTTTGTCCTGATTCATATGTTATGTCGTAAAAATCTCATTGTCAGAAGTCTCGTAAGCGTTAAAATTCTAAGGAGTGATTTATGTTATATCGCATCGAGTGCAGAAAGCTTATCTTCTTAGGACCTACCGCGATGTCGACCGCGACATAGGATACCGCGGTCGTGAAACTGCCTTTAATAGAAATAGTATTCGTTCAACCGATTCAATTTAAAACATCGAAATGGCGATTTAAAATGACAGGATGAAAACGGAAAGTTGTTTTTTCTTAAAATAACGGTACTATTTATTGATTCAGTAATCAATTCGTATTTTATATATGCGCTTATTGCATATAAACGCAACTTATATTTAATATGATAATTTTATTCTCTGATACACCGATGCGTTGCCTTCAGAAAATATCTAAAGTCTGTTTTTTCATTATTTTCTGAAGCCAGGCAATACGTCGGCGTAGTAGAATAAAATTATCACATATTACACTCAGAGAAAAAAGTCGTATCAGGAACTAGAAATTTGTGGACAAATAGCGCCTCAACTATGTGCTATAAAGTTGCAGTAACAACAACAAATAAGTTATATGAACTAAGAAAACATAGTAATATTAACCTTTTATAGTAAATCGTTGGAAATAAACTACATATTTTTCTAAATATTTGTCTAAACTGGAAAAATGTTGTTGTCATATCTTACTTGTATGAAGTCTATATAAATAATATATAACAAGTCTATATAACTGTGTAATTATAGTTGAGTCGCTATTTCACTATCAATTAATAGTTCACAAATGTAGTTAGCGTGACTATATTTTTATAGTATTCAGTACTACTTTAGTTCCTATTACTTCGTAAAACTAGTTGCAACTACTTAAATTTCAGAGTTGCCAAATTATAGTTGCCAGAACTATTTCGTTTTCTCTCAATGTAAATATAAGTCGCGTTAAAATACGGATTGATTGCTGAATCGATAAATAGGATCATTATATTAAGAATGTTATTTATACGCGAACGTGTTTATATATTAAAATTCTTCTTTTATGTAAAATCAGAAAGGAATGCATTAACGATTCAAGCCAATCTTCTCCGCACCAGTCAGCTCGCTGATACATATACAAACCACCTTTTCCGTTTTTATCCTGTCGTTTTATATTGCCACGCTTGCACCAAAATGTGCTAAAAATATCAATGACGCAAAGCGCACGTAATATAATGGCTGCTTCTGTGCGTCCTGTAATTATTAGCTTTTCATTCATCACCGGAATCGAGTTTGCCTTATCTGTGATGACTCATGCTCTCCTTTTTATTAAATTCCGCTGATCTGACGAAGAGAAATAAGATGATTACGGTTATTATTAGAAGTACTGGTTTTAGATAAATGCTCGTGAAAGATAGTTCTATAGGTCAGATTTTTCTTGACGGTCAACTACATCTGTATCCGGCAGTATAAATAGGAGCCGATGCTATTCGACGTTCAGTACGAGAGGAAGTGTCTGCACAATAGGACAATTGGTTTGAATATTTTTAAATATTTTTAAATATTTCTTCTTCGAGAATATTTGCCGTTGCTCGCGTGTTCTATCGTTTCATCTTCAGTCATAAAATGCCACAATAATCGATAAAAGGAAAGAATATTTCCCGTAGTTTTGTCGATGAATAAACGACGTCGTCAGGTAATTCTGAAGGGAAACCCCCCGATTACTTCTCTGCTATACATCGAGCGCAAGAAAGACAAAGAAATAGTGATACATATATAAAAGAGTGTACAAAAGACATACCGTTATATGAGAAATACAATTTTACGTGTATAATATGCGAATGATTCATCGAAAGAATGCAATTAATAAAATCAGATTTCACGGTGGAAAAGGGAAATATAAAACGTATAATCGTGACGAGAAATGCAGAGAATTTCGCTCTCATTAGAAATGAGTTTATCTGTACTGCGTTGCA
>NJRQ01000946.1:17573-53375 GCA_003063805.1 Aphaenogaster ashmeadi
AGAGAGAGAGAGAGAGAGAGAGAGAGAGAGAGAGAGAGAGAGAGAGAGGACTGAATTAATACCGATAATTTTCAAATAACAATCAAGTTTACTCGGGTTTGCAAAGAGAATTCTATCACGATATCATTAAGAAAAAAATCTATAAATAAAATAATTCGAAAAAAGGGGAATGAAAAGACGAAAAGGTAATATTCTGTCGCAAAGATACAAACATCCATTTTAAAAGAAGAAGAACCAATAGAAACCACAGGCGCCGCCTATACGAGCAATGTTGCACGAATCGCAATTTCTGCGTGCGTGGCGTGACCGGAAGCAGGACTCTCATGCTGGCTTGAATCGTGCTGATTACGCGGTCGACATCGTACGTATTTTTGGATTTGATTTTTACCTGTGTGTGAGTATCAAGACGATATAGGTCTGTCGCCGATAAAAAATTCTATTTTCTCTTAAGAATGAAAGAAAAAGAAGAAGTTCAACGAGAGAAAGAGAGAGAAATTTCTCATCGTACTTTCCTCCCTTTCCCTTTGAAAGCAGGACTTTCAAGAGAAAAAAATACACGACCCATTGACTGCGACCGTTTGACCTATTTTACCGCACCTTTAGACTCGTTCTTTCTCTTTTTTCCCCTCTTTCCATCTCTATATACTTCCTGCGCAAGCCTAGTATCAAACATTTCCGCTCGTGGACCAACGCAAGCAGTGCAGTGAATAGATATCTAGCGATTGATCTTTGTGCGTTCTGTCTGACAAACTCCCGGAACTGTGTTGCGAGAAAGGTGAAAGCTATTAATGACAACTCGTCGACTCTCATTCCTCGGATCATCGACCGTAAAATTTTTCAGTTTTACAAATCTTAATTACAATTTGATTTTTAGAAATTAAATCTCATACTTTGTAAGCTTCGCGAATTTCTCATTTTACAAATCATCGTAGTCCATAAATGAGTTTTTGATACTTGGTTTTCTAAAATTTTTACATTTTATGCAGCGCAAGATTAATTATTTCACTCTGTTAAAGATACGAAATTTCATAGCTTTTTAAGCCGATATGTTTCTATTTTCACATTCGTATGTTCATCGTTATAATAGAAAGAGAAATTAGAAGAAAAATAACAGATAGGAAAAGACTGAAAGAAAATGTCGGTGGTCCATCGTTGGTGCCGTGTGTTCGCGATACCTTTTTTTCTGTCTCTCATTCTCTCTTTCTCTCTTATTTTTGCACATTGTCGCTCACTCAGTGGACAAAGATGGCGGTCCCCTCTCACTCGTTGGTCGACTCGGCAAGAGAGACTCGGCGAGAGGGGCCGAACCATGTGACGCAACTGTCGCGGTCACGTGACCGTGCCGTAGCTCTGGCTCGTTCGCTGGGCCAGTGTGTGATCTAACGTTTGTTACGGCGGCTGATTGCGGAGAATACGTACCGAAGAACGCAGCAGGAAGCAGCGGAGGACGGGAAGGCTCATCCCAGCCACTTCTCTTGCCTTGCGCGACTACAGCGCAGACTCTCGCGGTCGCTGGGTCAGTGGGGGTGAGAAACTGGCTTGGCTTATATGCGAAATAACAGTCAGTCTTTTTCTCTCTCCTATCGGCCCCGCGACAAAGCGCAATTTCACAATAATAAAAACTGATTTTCTTCCTCGAACAATGGTGTACTCGTTTTTTGAGACGTGCGCGGTAAAACTGAATCGTCAAGATCCCGAATCCTCACTATCGTTTTCTCTCGTTCTTTTTTTATAGAAAAAGAAGGAACGAAAACGACGATAAAAAAATATATATATTTAACTCTATATAATGAATTTAATGGAGAAATTGATTTTTTATTATATTTAAATGTATGGTGACTAGAAGTGACAACATTTTGAGATTCAGAGACTTCATTTTAAAACTCGTTTTCCGATTGTTATTTTCTGCGATCCACGGATCTTCAAAGTCTTGGATTCTATAATTTTGATATATAGAAAACAAGTATATGGTAAACTTATTTCGGGAACCCATATCGTTATGTACATATATAAATATACATATAAAAATGTTCTTTATACATATATATATAAAGATGTTTCCCCCTCCCCCCAAAAAATATATAGAAAGGATATAGGTTCTCGGAATAGGTTACCATTCACCTTATACCCCTTTCACTCATAACCTTCAAACTCTCCAATCAACCTCTTATAAAACCGGGGTATACATATAAGATGAGGGTCGGGATCGAATCCGGAACCGGCGGACTACGAATGGATTATAGAACCGCTCTCGCACGGAGCTTACGCGTTACTCCATTGATCCTATCATATCTTTGAAATTTTGTCCATTCATTCTACAAATCTCGATCAATAGATCTTTTTGTGTGTTTCAAAGATTACATAACTTACATCTTTTCTTTACCCGTACACATTGTTTGTATTTTCAATCTTTAAATACTTGGTACTATAAATTAATATAACATTCTGAAGTTTAATTAATACTGAAAATCTTGTTCTGATTTGACATTTAAAAATTCCTTTTATTGACTCTACAATATAATACATATATCTTATTCTCTATTTTTGAAACTTTTGAACTCTTCAATTTCTGAGAACTTCCATGTAAACTTAAATCCGTACTTGGTTCTGCAGATTATTCGATTCACGATTTAACGCTATGCATAACACGGGCTCAACAGTGAAAGCCATGTTCCCCCAGCTGTGACAGACAATATTAAGAGGCTCTGGGATCACGGAAAACACTGAGCGAGTACCGGTCATACTTCAACTACTACTACTACTGGATTTTTCTCTTGGAGATTCATTTGTTTTCTCTCAATTTAATGTATATAGCGATTCTTCTCTTACATCAGTGATCAAACACTTAAATTCGCGCGTGCTACGAGCGTGCTTGATTGCTACGATACATCTCGATATATACTTGAATTCGCAAATTATTATATTTAGAAAATCAAAGTTTCTGGTTATTATATCAAGTTACAAATTATTATGTTAAGTTGCACATATGTATAAGATATTCCAGAATTACTACCACTATTTCTCGTCCATAATTTTATATAAAGCATTGACGTTTATTTTTTGAAGTGTGGAAATACGAAAATATTATGAAAAATATTGCTTGGAGAATAGTTTTAAATAATAATTCTGGAAATACACGTTTTGTGTAATATTTATATTATATATATATATATTATTGATTTATGCACAACATTTTCCTTCTTAATTATTTCTGATCATTAACGATTAAAAATATGAAATAAATAAAAAAACCGATAAATTACGTTATTTAACTTAAGGTTCGCCTACTCTGCGGATCTAGTATTGCCCAAATACGCCGTTGGGCTCTGTAATCGTGCAAGATCCCGGACTTAGGCTGCCGTTCACCTCCTTGTCGCGCACTATACTTTCTAAAGCTGCTTACTTTCGTAACTCGGCAAATACCGGCCGTCGCCGATTCTTTTTCCCGACCGGCCAGGGAACAAACTAGACCGACATGACGTTTTCCACATATCTTTCTGCACATGTCATTATTTTTCGTCATACGGCGATCAGATCGAAAAATCTTAATATATGTATATTTTATATTTTTTTTATGTTTTCGATATACTTGCATTTACTTGAATTGATGGACACGTAATTCTTAATTTATATATCATAAATTCAATGTCCATTTTTATTATCAAACCTCGTAGTTCTTTATTTACCATTAAAACATGCTTTAGAAACTATATTGACGTACATTTATTCAAGTTTATGATATATTATCTTGTATCTTACATAATGTATTCCGGCAATATTATATCAAAATAAAAATTTTGCATTTTTTAATATATTTCTGAATCTCTCTCACTATACCATTTGTACATTAGAAATTCAATCTTATTATTTAAGATTTTGTTGAGTCTTTTTAAATCAGCCATGTATTTACCATTGCATAAATTTTAACAGTATCCATGCACTTATATTAACTGCATCATGTGCAACTCACATATATTTACAATTTTGTAGTTTTACTATTTTTACAAGGCATGCCAATGTTTTTTTTTCTACATCTAAGGGTTAGAGTCGATAATCTAATTCTTAATTATGGTATCGACACCTAACATTGCAAGCCTATTCAATTGTTTTCAGCATGACACGATTGTTAATGAATAATTAGTTGTGATGCTAGAAATTGTTAATCGAGCGAATGATAAATTGTATAAACTAGCGACTTATTTGTGTTGCAATAAAACTTGCAGTTCCTAAACATATACTTATATGATTTAGATGATATTCAAAAAACATATTTCGTACAAATTGACCAAAAGCTAAAGTGCTTGGTAACATATAATCAATACTAATATATTGCCATACCAATAACAGATTAACAAATACTAAAACAGAAAATATAATCTTTGCTATTTATATGTCTTTAATATTTCTTTTTATTCAACATTCTTTGATATATTATACTTTTGGATCGCTTTGTACGAAACATGTATAGCCAATACGTATTACTTTACATTCGAGCAAATTGCATTAATCATACTCCGGACAGTATCTAAATGTATTACGCAACGCAATGGTGTCCATTTGTACATAGAAATGAAGATGTATGATTGAACATTATTTATTCACAAGATTTCGCTAACTTGAAAATTTTAAAAAATTAATTGTCAAAAATTTTACCATTACCTTATTTTTACCGTCATAATGCAACATGATCGATGTGAGCATTACGAAATCTAGATGACAGAATTTGATGTAAGTTTGGAAAGTTGCCATCGAGAAGAAAAGAGTTGACGTTGGGGATGGCGAAAGGTAGGCAAAACGTGCACATGTGAAGGAGAAGAAAATGGGACCTTGTTTTGTTCGCACGTATATATAAAGATTATGGTTTCTATGGACTATAGGGCATTGTAAAATCTCAACCATATTGTGTCTATTTGTTAACGAGTGGGAAAACGCAAAAAGAGATTAAAGTCTCTTGTAATATCTGCAAATTTAGTAAAAGGATTGTTGCAAAAGTAGGTGTAGCAACTATATATCACGCTGTCGGTAATTATACAAAAATGTTGGATTCTAATTTATCTAATGCTAACAAATTACGAGAGGAAAAATATATAGTACGGCGGAAACTATTTTCTGTCGCGAGAGCATGGAACATACGACCATTTGCGAGTGCTAAAGCGCCATTTTCTTACGCGGTGTTGCATTGCAGCCATCTTTCATATAGACGACCGAAGCGTTTCTGTTTCCATCTCGGATCATATACCGCACACTCACAGATTCCATCCTCATCATCTAATTTTACTCGTTGGCCCCGATATCGCATCGTTTTGCTTCATCGCACCGTATACTTGATTTCAGGAAAGTAATTTAGCTTCGTGAAAAATAGGCAAACTAAGTTTTCACAGCTACAGTTTTGGAACAAAGATTAAATATTATTCTCGGAGTTATATTATTCAGTGATTGTTTTTCTAACGGCATTGTTATTTTTTTCAGTCGCCTTAAATTTATTTTTCTAAATACGATTTTCTAAATTATTAGACATCGGATTTTTCATATGCAGATTGGTGGAAAAGAGCAATTAATAACTAATTAATAACTAAGATTATGTTATTTATAATATCCAACATATTTATACTGCAACATAGGTTAGGTATAAATATGTTGGATATTATAAATAACATAATCTTAGTTATTAATTGCTTTTTTCCACCAATCTGCATATAAAAAAATCCGATGTCTACTAATTATAATACCGTATTATATAATTTTAGCATTTTTAAATTAAAATTTGTCATTTAATAATCACTTAAATAGACATAATCTGGCAGAAATCAATAATTACCTATATTTGCACTACTAAACAATTCCATCATAGGAGTTTTTTTGAAAATGTTATTAAGTCGACGCCAATGGCGCGGATGACATCATTGCGAAACAGTTGGCTCGTGGGGCAAAGAGACAGCGGTAAAGACCGTGGATCATTGCAAGGGGAAGGGGGAGGTGGAGGCGAAGCATATGATGCTAGAGAAGAGCGGAGACGACAGACAGAGATGAAACGAATAGAAAGAGAAAGAGGGACATATGAAAGATACAAGGAAGCAACGAGAGAGAGAGGGAGAGAGAGAGAACGATGGCAGCCATGATGAAGCGAGACGAAATGGTACCGTGATATAAGCATGTAGTGAATCCGCTGATTGGAGGGGATAGAAGAAGGAGGCAAAAGGGGGGTGGCTAGGCCTTGAAGAAACTAAGACGGATAAAGGCACGCGTCGTTTATGAACGGAACTCTAGCGCTGAAGTCAGCATGGTTATTTCTCGAGCTGAAGTCAGCGTACCTTTCTCTATAAGAGTGCATTTAAGATCCGAAAAGAATTTCCCATATTTTCTCTTTATACATATACATATAAATATATATGTACTATGTACGTACTATATACGTCTATAATTTTATATACAATGTATATATATATATTGTTCTTAATAAATTAAATAGATAAAATAGAGTCGCTTGATTATCGTATAACGATAATATTTCATATATCTGAATATTAATAATAAATACCGATTTTTCACGATGATAAATAATAGAATATAACGGGTGGAAAAGAGTGTAATAAGCTTGAATGATCGGCAGTAATAAATAGATACGGTTTACTGGATACTAGACATGCTTATCGCCAATACATACGCATGCATACGTATGTATATAAATATATACAACGTATGCGCACGTGTATATGTGCATAGACCAGTAGGTTGCGTAATCGACGACGATATCAATTATTAGGCAGTCTTCGAAGCACAGGCGAGTCATCGGCAACCTCGCGTTCGCCAATGCCAGCGTTACATTGACGGCGACGATCGATTCACTCGTATGGTATACTTTTGAAAAAAATAATAAGTTTTTTTACAAACTGCACTTTCTGTGTTACAAAGAATTATGTGGACAACGATTATCTTTTATCATATATCTTATGTGTATCTTTTATGAAAAAAGAAAGATTCCGACATATTCAATGAAAACCTTCGAGACACGTACGAGAACGGAGGATGGCATCCTTTTTTTCATCCATTTCCGTCTCGCGGACCCTTTACGGTATTCGTCCTGTTCGCCCAAAAGCCCACCCCGACTTTCACCCTCACCCACCATTCCCAAACGACTCCATGGCCGAAGATGGCCGCTGTGAGGTCATCGTTAAACCACGCCCTGCGAAACGAAGCTTTCTGCTACAAGAACTGTCGAGGGAGGATCAAGAACAACTCAAGGACAACAAGCACCGCTCCTACGGGAAGCGTGCTGGCCGACATTCACGTTCTTCTCTTCCCGGAAATTGCGAACGCACGAGCGGACCGATTCGCGCGTCATGGCGCATGATGTAGGAAAATTACTGGTCATCATACATGGAAACGATTAAGTGTTTCCTCATCCCGATTCTTCGTACAATGTTGCAAAAGATATGTAGGCTACGTTAGGAGATATGCATAGTCGAAACGAACGTTTTGATTTCAATAAACGATTTATTGCTAAAAACCTGTGAAAGATAAAATAATAATAATTATGTTAAAATTATATCATGAAAACAACCATGAAATATGATATAATTATATAATTTGAAAACATTAATGTGTGTGCACGCGAGACATAAATGCGTGCAAATTGATTTGGAAAAATGCGCCTAATTATCTCTCTTAACAATGCAACCACCCTGGTGAAAATTTTTCTCATAATTTTTATACGAATTGAAACACTTTTCAGAAATACTGAGAAAATGTACATCTTTTTTCAGAATTTTTCATATATGTGGTTTCTGAAATATTCTAAGATTCATATAAAAAAATCTGAGAAATTTTCTATAAAGTTATAAAATTATACAGAAATTCTCTGAAAAATTCTGTAATTTACATCAAAATTCTGAAAAATTATAAGAAAAATTTTATAATCCTGATGAAAATTTGTCTTAGAATTTTTCATATAATTTTTCAGAATTTTTATGTAAATTTCAGAATTTTTCAAAATTTCTGTATAATTATGTAAATTATGAGAAAAATTTTCACCAGGGCAATTATTTAAATATGGTATTACCACAAAAAATATTTCTCTTTTTCAGAGAAGAGAGATATATCCTTTGAAATTATTTTTAATCGATACTCGGAGAAAAACAAACAAACTTATTATCGTGAAAATCATCAATTATTTATATCCTCGTTTCATTCTTTTCTATTGTCTTCCTATTTTTATCCCTCCCTTTTCCCCTCTTTAGTCTCTCTCTCTCTCTCTCTCTCTCTCTCTCTCTCTCTCTCTCTCTCTCTCTCTCTCTGTCTCTCACTTCATTCTCACTGATCTGGCATATGCGGCAGACTAGCTTACGTAAGAGAGATGTACTTAACAGCCCACCTATACTGTCTATTCAAGGGATCAAGGTAAACCGGTAGACAGGTAACCAGGCAGGCAGATTAGTAGGCAGGTAGATGAGTGGGTAGGTGGGCACACATTGCGCATGCTCCCGGCAAAACCTGCCAAACGGAGAGGCGATACGAACAACGGAAATACCAATCTGCGTGGTGTTCCTTCCTCGCCTCTCAAGTTCCACAATTATCTCCGCCTTCCCTGAAAGCTGATTTCTTACGGCCGGCCCTCTTGCCGGTTCGGACCGAGGAGGAAGGGAACGTTCAGGGTCCTGGAAGGATCATGGACGGTTCTCACGCTCGATGACATAACCGGTGTGGTGCTGACGGTTAATCCGATTGGTTTTTTGGCTTCGTGAAAATAAGAGTCCGTGCTATCGAAGAGGCTAGTTAGGTGTCGTCAAAACCTTTGAATATAAGGAGATTTAAATTAATTCGACGGAAGAATCTGCAAAACTATCATACCAAAAGTCTCTAACATTTCTCACGATATAGAAATGTCTAACGTTAAAACGAACGGGACGAAAATAATCTGAAAATTCGCGAACAACTCGGAAGCTTTACGGACAAATTTATACGATCATCTCATAGATGCACTGGCCCAGTTTGCAAAGGGGTTGATGAAAGGGGGAAGGTGAAGGAAGAGGAGATTGGAGGCATGAATCTGTGTCATTGCACACGCGCGCTGTACTTTTACGCGCACTCTTCATTGTTCTTGGCCCTCTTGCTAAACGCGGAATCGTGGAATTTTCACAACTTTCTTGCTTATACAAGATGGCATCGAATTTCATCAATAGACTCCGGAGAGAGATAATTATAGTTTTTAATTTTAATACAATTTATTCTGCAGTTTTATGATAGATAACAATAAGTAATTGTTATAGAAATATTACAGTATTGTTCCCTACTTATTTCTCTAATTATTTATTTAATTTTAAACTAAGTTTAGTCTTCTAAAATAAAATTTAATTCCACTCTAAACATTATTGCAAATCCCAATAAATATATTTTTTATATCATATCCTTATCTTTCCCTTCACGTGTAAGACTCGATTTCATATAACATACGTATGGTCAACGATTATGAGATTTATAAAATCGTGATATTTCAAAAATCCAAGAACACCGAGAAATTATTATCTCTTCTATATATTATTTGTTATATGATATTCTCATGGAATTATTTTATTAATTTTTTCAAATACTTATTTGTAATAGAATAATCACAATATGATTGTGTTTCTCTTTCTGGTTTTTTGTGTTTTCATTGATTTTATTTGTTCATTGAAATTTTACACCATTGGCCATAGTACATTGTGGACAGTAAGTACAGTTAAGAAATGTAGGGCACCCAGTACGTAGAAAACATCACGCAAGCGTGCTGCTTGCTCTCTAGCATCTACGTGTCGTAACTATCATAAACGTAATGTTGCGTGATATATCGCGATATACGTTGCGTGCTCAATCATGATCGTTACAATAAAATATTCCATTGCAAAATACCTAGTAACTTATGTAAAACAATAGTCTAAATACGCTTTTTCATTACTCCTTCTACACAAGCGCAAGTTAAATTTGCAATCTGTGTGTAAAGGAGTCCAAGTTGTCATGCTTTTCAACATATGCAACTCTTAATCCATCGATCTTTTGTTACGTCTAACAATAAGAAATTACTATACTGATATTAAAATTTTTATTACATTTCTGTCACGCATAATAGTTTATTGTAAGTACATGTCAAGGTAATAAAAACTTTATTGTAATCATTATTACAATATTAGTAGACACATTTATTATAAGTGTCGCGGAGAGATTAAATATAAGTATATATGTGTGAAACTAAACAGACAACCGAAGAGACAAGAAAATACTTAAAACACTATGTCAAAAATTTAACACGCAATATTTACTTGTTGATATATTTATCTATTTATCTATATACGCTTACGCGTATATTTATATTGTATATGCATATGTAACCTATATGCGTCAACAAGTTTTTTTTTGCATAAAGCATAAAAAGAAATGCCGGCGGTTATTTTGTCGTCGCAACCGGTTGCGAATTGTAGTTACAACAAACTGGTGTTACTCGCTCAACGTTATGCAAGCGCGGATATGATTTTCTAGTGCGCGTGTTCTCGTCCGCCATATTCAACCGTATGATTAGAAACGCGCATTTGTTAAAGATCACATCTCATTTACCCGTCTTTCTGGATGTATAGATAGAATATCCATCGCAAAACCTTGTAACGAGAGGCGAATCTCCTTATCTTCTTATCTTTTCCTATGGCGCAATATACGGTACGCGAGTAACGCGCGAAGCGTGCATCGAGAAAGAGAGGAGACTTCCATAATGACCGACGAGCCACAAAAAAGACGAGAGCATAATTAATCGACCTTGTGGACGCTCAAGAAAAAACCACGAGCTAGATTTAGCCGCGATGTGTGGAGGGATTCCCCTGCCTCGGTTACGTGAACGTTAGGCTCGCCATTTTGCCTCGTCGTGCTACTCCCATTCGATACCGGCTCGTCTCGTGTTTCGACCTTCGGACGTCGTCGGAAAAAAGAGCCATTGTCAGTCCTGAGTCCAGACCGCTCTTCGGCCGTCGGCGTTGAGGAGATCGAAGGAAACGCGAGAGTGGACTGTGGAGGTGGGGAAGAGCGAGCAGGGAAAACGATGGAAGGAGCTAGACTCACCGTCTTTTCTCTTCTCTTCCCTTTCATTTTTTTTTACCGCGCTCTCTCTTGTATTCCTTGGCCTATCCTTTCTATCCTCCCCTCCCTCAAATGCACACGTTCCAAACATCTATCTTCGAAAAATAAAAATCGACATATATGTACGTATATTCTCGCATATTACGCTCGTGAGGATGAAAAATCGAAATCCATTCTTATGTTTCTTCCTTCCATTCCTTCTTCTTTATGTAACTTCTCTACGACGTTATTAAGTTTAATGATATATTCTCTGTAGAAGCGGCATGTCCCGATCCCGATACTTTTGTTGGGTAGGACAACGAATTAGCCTTTTATTTCGCTGAACGAGCGACGGCACGCGAGCATCGCGTGTACTTCTGCGATCGCAGGTGCACGTGCATTTACGTTGCACGGGGTCTTCTTGATAGCCAAATGCTATGCGGAAGTGCATCGAAGGTGCCAACTATGCACGAACCCTTTGGCGGAAGCGAGCGACCTCGCAATTCGCATCCTACCGACTTAATCTCGAATCATTGATTTATCATCGCGATCTTAATCATCTAACGTCTATCATTATGAATCCTGTTGGTTACTCGCGTAATATCGCACGGTGTGATTTACACCGCGCTCGCTTGACGATAATTAGCAGCTTGCCAGGCACGCGCTCGCATCTAAGTACGTCGGAAGTGTATCGCGAGAGATCGCGGATTTCAAACCGGGTCGGATCCCCGAGCCTTTACCTAGATTCCACCAGACCGCTGTAACAACCTCACAAGCGAACCAGGCCCTACGTCACAAAGCATACGCGCGTGTCTACCCGACTACATACGTATATATGTTAATACATATGTACGTAGTATGTACATACGCGGACGCCTCCGCCGCGCCGGTTGGCCGCGGTGGTCGCGGTGGCCGCTCGGCAACGTCGCGTTCACACTCGCGCGGCCGCGCAGGCTGTTGCGTAACGCTGCGGAGTCATGCGATAGGGATAGATCCGCCGCTGCGCGATGCGACGCAATGGGCTACACGGCGGATAGAAAAGGATGAAATCGATGATGGACGAACCGGGACGAGGAGATGAACAAGGGGAACGACAGCTCAGCCTTGAAACGCTTCGTCACGAACGTCGTGCACGAACGTTGGACTTGCTGCGGATTACGCCAACTCGCGGTTTCTTTTCGCGTTTTTCCCACGTCCGGCAAATACTTGCGAGCGCGCACGTGACAGAGAGAGAGAGAGAGAGAGAGAGAGAGAGAGAGAGAGACTTGATTTCGCGGGGGTCCTCAGAGGGGACCCCCCAACCCAAGAGAAATTGATTTCAAAATATTCACAAAAACTTGTAATCTATATATATATATATATATATATATATATATATATATATATATATATATATATATATTCGTTAGATGCGTGTGTGTGTGGATATATATTATATATATATATATATATATCCACGAAACGGGATATCGATCCAATGTATGTACTCGAAAATATAGTAAAGTAGGTTACTAGGCAAGACCCAGTTTTCATTCTGAAATATTTCTAGCTACGACATTGTACACTTTAAAGAAAACTTTTCAGTTGAAATATTCGTTAATCTTTTGTAGCGCGACTCTTTTTAACGTTCTTAATTTAATCCATTCATCTTTTTCAAGTTAATTTGTTTATTTTACACTTTATTTAAAAAACTTTTGGTATGAATGGAAAATACTATTCTTCTCTACACACTAGTCTTTTAATGTGTAGGTATGTAATCTAAAAAATACTATTCTTTTAAATTTTCAGAGTTTATCTTGTTTTAGAAGAATAGTATTTTCTAAAAAAATATCAACAATTTTTGAATAATTTGTAAAAGACAGAATATACGCGCGCGCGCGCACATGTGCGTATGTACACGCATTTCTAAAACATGCATATAATTAATGTAAATTACGCAACACGCGATATTTGCCGCGTGCGAAATTTCTGTAATATCCATGTGCTATCCCTGCCAGTTGGCTAGAAGATCAGGAAGCGGAAGCGGCTGAGGCGAATTGTTAAGAAAACAGAGCGGAAGAGCCGACCCTATCGGTGGACGGATCGAGTAGAGCAAGAGAAGGATTACGAAGTAAGATAGCAAGGGAAGAAGAAAAAAGGAGGGTAGCTCAGCTTCGACCTCTTGGTAGGCCTCGATCGATGTCGTTGCTATGGCGACCAGACCGGCACCGCGGTGCTCCACTACTGATTATTTATGTCAAAGATGCCCCCTTCCCCCACCCACTAGCAACCCTCCGAGGCACGAAACGCAAACGCGAGCAAACTACCCCGGGCAGAGGGGCGAACGTTCGCTATCTAACAGCCTACTAGCCTATCCACGTGACACTGAAGATCAAGAAGAAGGGGGATGGTAGAATATGTAGATAGAGACGAAGGGGGTACATAAAGAATGAACCCCCCGTCCCAATGGCGTAACTCGAGGCAAGAAATCGGATAGTTTTCTTCTTGTAAAAAAAACACATATTTTATTAACTATCCGGATATAGAGGGTTTGCACATTGTCTTGTAGATTTATTATTATTTTATTATACACACACACACACACACACACACACACACACACACACACACATTCGTAATCTCGAGAACATAGCTATCGTAATTTATTTTCATTGCAATTGCAAATTAATTCAATTCAAGCGTGATGTTAGTTTCTGAAAATTGTTGTGCCTGCCACTGTGAGAAGAGAGAAAGGAAGAAGAGATGGAGGAGGGGAACCAATGAAATACACGGGTCAGAAGGAGAAGTAGAGAGTAAATGGGCCGCGCGAGTATAGACGCGTTGAAGTCTATTCAGGATCTGGAACGAGTCCCTGACATTCATAAATAATCACTTACAATTTAACAGTATATCAAATAAAAAAATGTGTTAAAGAATAAAAACGAAACAACGTAAACGGTATAACACAACGGTGGCGGTGTAATATATCGGAAATATGACGAATGGGATATTCTTAGGGATACATCCTGTTCTGATTATTATTAACCACATCAATAAAAGCAACAACAATGGCACAAATTTAACAATGAGCTGGTAAGAGCGAGAGAATGATATAAAATGACGTGCACAGGGAGGGAGAAAAGCAAGCGGCTGCTCCCTGTGGGAAGGGTACTTGCGACCCAGTTTCACCCTCGCAAGGTAGCGGCAATCGATACTGCGCCTAAGGGCCGCATGAAACGCGATCGCAGTGCCGCTGCTGTGCCAAAAGCAAGAATTGGGACTTGCGCATGTCCCGCGTAGTTGCGTTTATATAGAATGATCTGGAGAGACGTAATTAATCCCCGACATTTTCATTTCCGAATCATTGTCGGCGTTTAAGTCGCCGTAGCCATATATTTTGAATCATAATGCCAGAAACGAGAAAGGAGAAATCACATGAATCATTTCCTCTTGTACTGCAGATACATATCGAAGTAAATTAATTACCTCGCATGTCGTCACGCAGGTTCGACAGTACAGATTAGTGAAACATACCGCAGACTCCTTTTTCGATTTTGTAGATTAATATAAATACTAAATAGTAATAAATCCTGATCGACTATTCGTAAGGTCCATTTTCGCTGGAAATGTGGGACACACGTGAATCGAATTATACCTATATGTATTTGCTATACTAATGCAGGATAAATACAAGCGAGTTTTCTCGGCATGTTTCTTCTCAATAATCTATTTAAATAGTTTGAGTCGAGAGATCTATTTATTACGAACGCATAATGGCATATCAAAATAACTAATTTACTTGAACGTATAGCGCAAAGAAGAATTCGATGTCGACGACTTCCGATATGTATTATAATTCAATATGGCTGCAATGAGGAAACGGCTCTCATAATCTCTGGCAATTGAATTTTTCATACATTACGCTACATAAGTTAAAAGTAATAACGTGCCGCGGCTATATTCTTATTTTTAGCGCATTGCAAAGTGCGCTTGCCCAAAAAACATTATTTCTTAAGACGTTTTTAAAATTTTACCAAAAGACATCTTAAATATATCTTTAAGTTTACAATACCGAATGTAACATTAATTGATTAGAATATATATACATATGTATATAGCATGGCCGTATAACATGGTCTGTAAAAATATGTTTAAAGCCCGTTCTACATTAGTCGCAAGTCGATCGCAAGCCAGTTGCGACAGCCAATCAGAAGCTAGAATGGTACTATATTGACGCTTCTGATTGGCTGTCGCAATAAGTTTGCGATCGACTTGCGACTAATGTAGAACGGGCTTAATGTCGGTTGAAATCTGGCACGTCGATATCTTTTATTATTCGGTATTACAACGACAAAAGAGCCAAGTTTTGCGAAACAAGAAAATGCATTAATACGAAAAACACGAGACGGACGGAAGCTAAAATTACTTGATAAATCGATATGTTAATATCGATTTAATACTTACATAACCTATACAATACTTACATAACTAGATAGATCGTTAATAAAGTTATGTAAATATTAAATTATCGATGTATTAATATGTCAAGTAATTTTTCAGTTCCTCTCTCGTGTTTTCTTCCTGTTAACGTGTTTCCGCATAATTTTGCCATGAAATGTCTAAAACTGATTCCACATAATTAAGGCTAATTCTACAGTATGCTTTTTGCTTCTTGTTTCTCAGAAATTAATCCAATCCTGTTCGATTATTCTTCTTAAAATCAACTGCAATTGGTTAAATTTCTAAAGAAACAAGAAGCAAAAAGCATACTGTAGAATTAGCCTTAGACACTTAAAGAGATAACAACCTTAAAACAATGTCTCAGAGCCATAAATTGGAACATGAAATGTCTTAAAGACCTCATAATGATATCTTTTCGATAGAGACATCTTCTCCATGAGATGTTTTCGAAATTTTAAAACATCTTTTAGATATGACATCATAATATATTCTCTGATTGTAAGTGTATCCATCTCGCGACGAGGCGCGAAATGATTCGTCAGGCTTCATGCGAATGCGCGATAAGCGCACGTCATGAAACCTAAACGCCCGCATTACAATGCTTTTATCTGCCACGTAACCGACGTTTAACAAATAGCGATTATCGAGAGCGGTGCTGAGTGCTGATAGTCCCGAGCGACGGTGCCGGTGGGCGGATAGGCTATTCTGCTGGCTATTGAATTATTGAATATGATAGAGGAATGCGATCTGCGACCGTATGGTTAATACGCGCGTCATCTATCGGAAATTGGCGGAATTAGAAAGAAAGAAATCAATACCAATATGGCCTCTCTGCAAAAAATAACGTCAATAACGTTTAAACCAGACTTGCGTTTAGTCAGCCATTTAACACGGCGTTCATTAAACATTAAACGAAAGTCACGGATCTTCTAAATCTCTCCAGCAAGCTGCAAAAACACAATATAAAAAAAAACGACGCCTTGTTTCTAGGCATTGTAACTTGTAACTACTAGAGACCGAGTGGAGCTAATTTCATTCAAAAATGTATGCTTTGTAGATTTGTAAACGTAAACTATCCAATGGATAATTAAGTATGCACCTTCCTTGATAACGCCGCTCTCGGTCGCAACGTTGAGCTCGAATAGTGATAAATTTCAACGGTCATGAATAATTCTCGTATAACCCATATATTTATTTAATTAAATTAAATACAACGATGGATTATATTTATATTTAGCATATTGAAAATATAATACAGTTATACTTGAGCGATTATTACACTATGAACGCAATTGTCCCTTAGTACTCGCTGCCCTTCGAAGTACGGCTCTGTCGACTACAAGATCATCGCACTACTGATGTATAAGTGTCGACACAAATGTTTGAAATCACAGGCTGTGCAATGCCGACGCACAAACTGTGAAAGATCATTTCATTCATTGTTTTTATTCTTTACACATCCATCAGTTCGCTACAGTCCAATATTTTTTTTATCTCTCTACCATTTCGTCAGTACCACGAATCGCACAATATCCGCTATTGGACTAACGTAAATAATTAACAATTATCCTTAATATTTACATGAATATTATCATTAGTCGTTCGATATAATACAGTTTGTGTTATATACGCTGTCCGTGGCCGTTAAGTAATACCTTATTCTTCCGATGCTTGAAGGAATCCCAACACTGGAGATAATGGAACGCGTTCAATCAAAGAATAAATACCGAAATGACTTTATTAATAATTGTATTGTGTATACTTTTATTCTTATAAAATCTTAAAAATTTGATTGTACCGACACACTAGACATCAAATACTGATATATTTTTTAAAAGCTTTTAACATTACTATTTTATAAAAATAAAAGTATATGTGATACCAATTACTAGCAAAATTATTTCGATTTCAACCTCTGCATTCGATTATTAAAATTTCTAGATGTTTTTTTAGGTTCATTTTAGTATTCTATCTCCAATTCTTTTACATATCTCTAAGATTTTCAGCAACTCATGATTTTTATTATAATTTTTATTATAATTTTATTATAATTTATTATATCCTTGGAATCTCGATTAAAGAGATATTCGAATTTAAAGAGATTTCTGGTTCTCCTCGTTTGATTATAATTGGGTCCTTTGCATCTTCAATTCTTGGTTTATTGGAATTTGGACAAGATTTTGCAAATCTTTTGCATTTCAGACTTTCCTTTTAGCTTTTTGTTTCTCAGAGTCTCTCTAAACTTTCAAATTTTAGAATGGTAAAGATCAAAGGCTGCGGCCTTTATACTTTTGCGATGGAAAGAGAACGATACAGTAAAGTATACGAAACTCTAATCTTTGTCAAGTATCCTTGCGTTCTTCAGCAAATCACACACGCAAAATATTCCTGCGTTAAAGGTCGCCTATAGAAAGCGAGGATGCATATCTCGATAGCACGTTCATATTCGTCAAATTGATGTGACGATTGCAATAACACAAATAAAATATACAACAGTGGATTTTCGATTGCAGTTTAGTATTGCAGTAGTAATGTAATTTGCGAAAAAATTTTAAATTCTGTTTAAAAAATTTTGTATATTAACTTCTTTTAAAGTTTTTGATGTCTAATTTTTAAGATACCCAATTTTTGCAATTCCCTAAAATTCTTGGCGCTTAGAGCATCAAAATTTCAAATAAAAAATTTTTTTTCATAATTCGATAAATCCACTGTCAATATTTTATTCAGATATCATTCTGCAGAAAAGCATAAATAGAAAATAAGATATTGGAAATACTGTTTCTCTATACACGTTAGAATATTCATCAATAATTTCTATTGCTACTATTTTCAACATTGCCTTAATTTTGTACATGTGTGAATAAAATTGCTTTTTCATAATTTTGTCAATTCTTCACGAAATGCGATTCGATTGATTTTTAATCAAACGCGCAAATATCACATTAAGAAAATCATAAATAACAAGGACAGAGCGCGAGTATCATATGAAATCTTGTGTAAATGTATATATTAATATCAACTGTCTAGCTTAAGCTCCGTGAATTTATCGTACAAAACAGTAGTCAACAGAGATACGAAATTTATACAAGATCTCATTGGGAATAGATATATTAGCCATGATTGCAATGCTAAAATTTCCGGGGAAGAGAAATCGTTAATCGCAAAGTTGAAGCTGAATAAGTAAGACAAGTCGTCAAATGTCTTAAGAAGATATGCTCGATGACTTTTGACTGTCATTCTTATCGACAGCCGAAACGTGATCAGGATTTTCTCCTCGTGCGTAACGCTCCCACATCTTTGTATACAACATCTCCATGCCTACGGCGTACAGCTTGCAGTTAAACAGTGGGCTTTCTGATCGAGCCTTCCAAACCTTAGCCCTTGTTGCTTTCAAGCTGGTAAATGAAAAGATTAAGTTCATTATGTTGCTAATTTTTTTATATATTACATTCTATTGAAAAAAAACTACAGAATTTCTTCAGAGAAATGTTACAATGTCAAAATACTTACTATTCTCTGTCAGTACCCAGTCTAACAGCTATATCTTGATATTCCTGCCGTGTTCGCGCCACCAAATCGGGACAGCCAAGAGTGTTTAATTGACTAGCTGCGACACGAGAGGCTAGAGTTTCCCCCGGTAACGTAACTACCGGCGTTCCAGTCCACAAAACATCCATACTGGTCGTGTGTCCATTGCAAAGTGGTGTATCTAGACATACATCGGCCAACTGGCCTCGTCTCACGTGTTCCTCCTTAGCGGCGACATTACTAAACAGGATTCTGCCAGGTGTCAAACCCAATTGTTGTGCTGTTGCTTGGAGATTAGGTTCGCCGACTGCCGGAAAACGTAGCAACCACAGCACGGAATTTGGCACATGTTTCAAGATCTAAAATGAAATGTTTGTATATTCAAGATAATTTGGCGAAAATTTATATTTCACAAAATTGCTCTGTCCTCACTCACATGTGCCCACATGTGAAGAGTAAGCGGATCAATCTTATACAACTGATTAAAGTTGCAATAAACGACAGCATCTTCTGGCAAGCCGTACTGCTGCCTGGTTGTAATCACAATATTCTGAGGCACCTCCTCGCCCGTGGCAGTTTTGTTGTTCACCTGTGTGGTAGCCATACCGTTTTGCACAACGACGCCATTCACGGACATCTGACACTGGCCGGAAGCGATCATTGTTTCAATCGGAGTAGTAGTTGGTAACTCGGCAACTTTGAGTGAGATCTCGACGGGTTGCTTTTTGGCGTCCGGCACAACTACCTCGCGAATCTCCTTTATCAGAGTATTCTCAATCATCGGAGAGAGATCCGTGGCATTGATTACCGCCACATTGTCAGCTACTTTGCCCTTGTGATTCAACTTGTCCGTTAGGATTAAACGTTCTTTCAGATGAGGAAACATTTGCCTAAGAGTAAATAAGTGTAATTTTATTAAATGGCTCAACCATACAATTTCGTGAAATGAGATTTTACAAGAATGCAGCTATGTAACCTCTGTACTTCAGCTTCATTGTTTATTAAAAAAAATTCGCGAATAAAATGAAAAAAATTTACGTACTTATGATCGCCGATGAAGTAAGTATGTGGCATGTAGGCGAGTTTCTCGCTGTATTGATTGGCAAGTTCCAACGGCGAAGTGACCTCGTCCGTGATAAGATAGTCCATAAAACTTGCACCAGAAGTACCAGGATAACCCAACCACATGACCTGTACTGGTGCCGGTCGCAAAGCAAAGATCTCATTCCTGGCGCCTTTTGTATAGCCGTTCATGTTCACTAGAATATGGATGCCATCGGCATTGATGCGGTCGGCGGCCTTGCCGTTACATGGAATCTGAGAGAGATCGACAAAATGCTCGGCTTCTCGTGCTATTTTCGCACGAAAAGTTGTGCCATCATCCGCGCTAAGCGCATAGCAGAAGATCTCGACTTTCTCACGCTCGTGTAAGCCAGGGATTGATTGCATCAAGTGACTGGTCGGATGATTGCCGAAGTCCGACGAAACATATCCAATCTTCAATCGCGTACTAATTGTACGCGGATATTTGTATGGTTGTTTGTGAAGAACATGAATCTGCAATGTGCAGATTTATTAATATATAAGTAATTATCGATCCTAAAAATATCTATGGAACAGTGAACAGAATAGAATATTAATTATTCTCAATAGAGTGTGTATAAATGCTATAAAAAAGATTTACCGAATTAGATAAGGGGACTTACTTTCTCTATGCAAAGGTTAGCATGCCGAGCAGCGATAGCCTTCCGGAATTCGTGAGACAAAGGATAAAGCATGGAATGATGCGGATGCACACTAGGCAGTCTATTCTTGTCTAGCTGCTCAGCAACAATAGACACCAACTTCTTCATCCTGGCTTCGTAATCAGTCCAGTCGCACACTATTTGCAAACAGTGCGCCAAGTTGCAATAGGCATCTGGAAAGTCTGGCTTCAACTTGAGTGCTGTTCTGTAAGATTGAATCGCTTCGGGAATGTTGCCGGAATCCTTGTGGATCGATGCCAAATTGGAATGAGCGTCAGCGAAGGCCGGATTGATTTGGATAGCCCGAGTGTAGCACTGTAGAGCGCCTTGTATATCCTGCATTTCTTTCAGTGTATTTCCCATGTTCGAGTAAGCATCGGCAAAGGTCGGTTGTATGCGAATTGCTTCCTTATAATGCATCAATGCCTCGTTCAGTTTGCCTTGCTGTTGCAAGACAGAGGCGAGGTTGCTGTGTGCGGCTGCAAATTCAGGAAATACTTCCAGGGCTTTGAGATACAAGCGAGTTGCCTCCTCAATATAGCCTTGCTCGCGTTTTATGTTGGCCTGAAGAAATCATTTCATTATAAACTTGTTTAATTATTCTTCTGGCATTAATGTTAAGTTAAAATGACATAATCCCGTACCAAGTTATTAAGCGAGTCCGCATGTGTGGGACAAAGTCGGAGGGCGGTATTGTAACATTCTTCCGCTTCGACCACTTGTCCCTTTTCTTTGAGAGCGTTCGCCAGATTGCAGTACGCATCAGGGAAATTCGGCTGTAGTTCGATAGCACGACGATACGTATCGATGGCCAAATCGATGAGCCTATAATATTACGCAATTCCCGATTACTTATTTCTCCCGGAAGAACGCCGACGTTTTGCTTTGTTTTACCAAAATTACGTTAAATCTATCGTAAATTCCTCTTGTAAATACAAACGTAAAATATTAACTCACCCTTGCTCGTAATAAACACACGCCAAATTTCCATGTACAACTGCATTGTTAGGACTGAGGTTTAACGCACGCAGATATGCGGCTACAGCTCTGTAACAATTGATAATTAAAGAACGATCGTTGATTTCAGATCATTTTTGCAATAAAGGCTTAGCTTGTGAAAGGATCAAATGTCAATAATATTAAATAAACACCATTTCTCTCTCCCCCTCCCTCTCTCTCTCTGTCTCTATAATAAAAAAAAGATTGTTTTTATTATTTCTATCGATTCGATCGTAACTGTAGAAACTAATTGTTAATATAGCTCCCGGCGCTATAGAGACGAGTCTGATGAACCTTTTAACGAAGCGCCTGATCCAGGAGACGCATCCAGAGGTAGAGGGTCGCGCGAGAGTATCTTCTATTTGAACGCGAAGCGCGGGCGCGATAGTGGTCGAAGGCGAGATCACCGTATAGACGACCACGCACTGGCAGTCCATTCCTTCCCCATCCCGGCTGTCTTGGATCCGCGGATCCCCGAGACCACGGATCCGAGTGTAAAGGAAGGATTTTTGACGACGCGGCACGTTAGATGAGTAAACCCTTAGAGACAGGAATGCAAAAGAATCCTGAATCTAAGGATTCTCGGGAAGAGGAGTTCTTGAAAGCACGACCTTCATGCAGGGTGCGCGAAAACAAGGATTTTTTCAAGGGTCGGGTTCGCGAAATCTTGGATTATCATAAAGCACAAAATGTTGTGTGGATCCACAGATTTGTTAGAAACAGACAATCCTTCTGCGATAACTTGGATCCAATTGGATCCAGTCTCTTTGGATGTAATCTCCAAAGTTGCAAAAATTATGTAAAACGATCCTTAAGTTGCAAAAATTATGTAAAACGCGAATCTTTAAATGTACGAATATGAACGGAAAACACGGATTTTTGGATCTTCTACGTTTCCATGGGTCCACCAATATTCTCAATGCACACGTTGAAACAAAAAGTAAATCAGTAACAGATCCTTGGATATGCGGATCTTCGATTCACTGATATTTAAGCGTAAGAATCGAAATAAAAATCACACAAGCACGAACTGCGCAGATCCTTGGACACACGTGGATCTAGGATTCACTTATCCTAGGATCCACAGATGTCTAGAGAGAGGTGGCAGGAGTTAAAGCAGGAATTACACAAATACGGATCCTTCGGCGTGCGGATCCTGGGAGATGGGTCAGCTCCGGGAGATGTTAGCAGCCGGAGGAAGGCCGCTTAACTCGCGAGCGAATGAAAGCTGAACGGGCACGCGTATCCTCCCACAACGGGAGGCGAAGGGCTCCAATGGGGGCGGAGCGGCTTTTGGAATCGATAGTTGTCCTCGAATTCCTCCCACTTTATGCGTGAGAAAACCTCGGAGCCGGATAAACGCATATTCAATCTATTATTATCAATTATATTGTATAGATTTTTTTATTTCAGTTACTTTTATTTCAGTTTACTTATATATATATATATATATATATATATATATATATATATATATAAATTCTAGACCAATAAGGCAAAAATACCTAGCTGCACAAAAATCAACTATCATTGCCTTCTCAGCTGTGATGACGAAATACATATTTTATTTAAAATATCAATCGAGAATTAAAATGTTTAGATGTGAAAGTATGTACTAGTGGTAGTTGACAATGTCGATCGCATAGAGTCGACATTGAAAGATAGTACTACAAAAGATGTCAAAATTTCTGTTTTTTCTTCAATCGTTTTTCGGGAGAATCTTGTCGAAGATCAATAGACCAACGGGCACCATGTAGTTGAAGAGGAGAATGAAAAATGAACGTGTCGCGTTGTCATAGAAGCGGTTTTACAATCAATCATACATTTACATGCAAAAAAAGGGAATTAAGAATAGAAATATGCGTGATAATATGCACACAGATCTGGATCATATATGCCTAGATCTCTAATAAAATCTCTGTAAAACTAAGAGTACTTTATTACCAGAAACATTGATAAAATAGCTAAAGTCTGATGTAAATTAATGCAAATAAGAATATTAATTATGCGAAATGCTCTGTGCTTAAAAATTGCGTTTGAAAAGAAACGGTGCATTGTCCGAATTCTCGTTTGAACGCAGAGGACGATGAACTTGAAAAGGATGTTACATAAATATCGATCCTCGGTGCTGAGTCGACAGCTCATGCGCCGTATCCAAGTGCCTGTTTCCAAGTGCATAAAACGCGAATGTTAAGTCGGTAATGCTCACACAATTTTGCCATTCAATATTTTCTCTTTTTTTCAAAATTTCAACAAGTTCAGAAATATTATATCTTGTATATATATTTATATATGTATATAAAAAATGTACGGAATATATCTTTGCATTCTATATTTGCGTCAAAAGAAAGAACAGTAAATGTAGATAATAATTTTGTTTAAAATCGGCAAAATAAACTGTATGGCTTTGGACTAACCATTAATGATTTTATCATCATGCATCAATGGAATAACTAAAGCCACTTTTAATCTCGCACAGACTTTAAAACCGACGACGACAAGAATTTCAAGACGTTGGTTGATCAACACTGTGCGTGTAATATTTCTTCGTGTATCATTTTTCACAAATCTGAGCCATTTAAATTCTTGTAAAACAAATGTGGACTTGGAAGTGATGGGATTTGAGCTTAAGATAGAAAGCTTGCTGTTCAAGTTTCATTCGTTAAACTTGTGCCAAATCGTCATACTTAATTTTCAAAGTTATATAGCATATATAGCATATATATATATATATATATATATATATATATATATATATATAATAAATACATTACATGTATAGTAAACGTACAAACGTAGAAAAGACTGTCACTTTGTAAATGGATAAAATCAAAATTTCACTATTAAAAAAAAATATATATATTATTTATATTACTATTTGAAAAAAATTCTTTCTTAACAACATGTCCCAGTAACCAAAATGTTAGCAATTAGCCAGCAGATTCGGACAGAATATTGCATCAATTGCGTCTGTTTTAAGCTTATGTTCCGCCAGCAGGACCTGCCATAATCTGACAATTTCGTAACATTTAAATACTTACGAAATGATAAATTCTGCTCGATTTCTACAATCAATCTGCCATCATATCCTGTTAGCAGTTTTTATTATACTTTTGCTGGCATTCTGCCGACAAAATTTATAACAGACACTTTGCAAAACATGTTTTTGACAGATTTGACTATTTGGGATCATTATCACCCCCCATACCCAACCCATATCATTTAAAAAATAAAAAAATGATTGATGAATTATCAATTTGCATAGAAACAAACCTGTCAAAAATTCTAGCTTCCTTTAATACATTTCCAAGATTGATGTACGCATCTAGAAAATTAGGATCCAAGGCAACCGCTTTTTCGAAATGATGTATCGCCAGCCATATTTCTCCTTGTGCATTGAATACGCAGCCAAGATTGCTCCAAGCAACCGCAAAGTCCGGTCGCGTCTCGATCGCCTTCAAGTAGCAGGCCTAGAGAAACAGAATGCAGTTTATAGCGGTTTTATTCGCGAACTCAAAGGGACGCGCGCCGCGCGACATGCCCGACCTCCCATCGCCGCGCCGCAGCTTCTCTCACTCTCTCTCTTTCACACACTCTCCCTTCATCCTCTCGTCGTTAATCTCGAAGGCAAAAGAATATATTTTGCCACCCTGTATCACTTCTGTTTCCGTTCCTCACCATGTCTCTTCTCCCAATCTTCAAACGTTGGACAGTTTCAAGTTGTCTCTTTAGAGCTGCCCTAGTCTTTCCACAATTTCTTACGATCGTGTGATTGTGTTCGTGAGATAATTATTATTTCTTTTCAGATTTTAGGATCTTTAGGAACCAAGACTAGTAGACTTTAAGAATGTGGAAGATTGCTAGAGACTTGTCAGAAGTTTTAAAATATTTAATAAAAAATTGTTTTAACTCTGCATCAATCTTTCGTTAATGTAGATTAAATAATTTCTACTTATGTTAGTGAGTACTATATACCTCTTAAATTCTGAACTATTTTCCATCATCCTGTGGATGTAGTAATGTAAACGCAGTAGTTTAAAAGTAATAAAAAAGAGTCATAGAAGAATATGTCATAAGATATTTAAATTAAATTTAATATATCATGAAATCCAAGATCAGCGGAAGCAAAAATCCAGGCAGATATCTGTGGAAACAATAATCCGTGAAAACAAAAATATATAAAACCAAAAATCTGTAGGAATATAAACCTGGATAAAACCATACATAAAAATTATGTACTTAACACGCCAATATCAATAAATTTTCTACTACGATCTAATTCACTTCCTGAAAACAAAAGTATGTCATATCGAAATTGTCATATCTGTGTATATCAGAGATATGGAAAACAATATGAATTTACAATGTTCGGCATTTTCTTGTTATATCATTTGCCATGTTTTCTTAATATAATTACAATCTTCATAATTCATTCAATTTTTGGATTCTTCCTTAGTCCTCTTAACGTCGTCGATCTTGAAGTTCGCCCTTCTTGTGCTTGTCAAGGGCAAGAAAGCGGCAAGGAATGGAAACAGAATGAATGAAGGTTGCCTCCCGAATGGTCAACAATTCATTCTCGGATAGGAATCAGGTAGGTCCAGGATAAAAGGTATTTAGGTGCGCGCTAGAGGCGTCATCTTGGAACGCGCGACTTTCGGTGCATGTAAAGTCTCCGAAATTGCGTTCGGCGGACTCGATCGCACGCTGAAAGTCGTACGCCAAAATCAAGTCGACACTCAGTCTCTTCTAGACTCACGATTAACGAAAGAAAGCTTATCGACGAGAAACAATTTCTTCATCTTTAAATAAAAATGATCTTAAGGACTTTCGACGACAGGATGACGACTCTAAGGACTTGGCGTGGATGATCATCGCGCGTACCGAGAGGTGGGCTGCATTGATATTGAACAGAGTAATCCGTACCTAAACAATAAGAGGGCATTTACAGTTGACCGGTCTCTGTAAGGTGCGGTACCTGGAATTAAAGGAAAAAAAGAGCGGGAAAGGAGTTGGGGAGTACGCGATATAATGCTACCGAATTGAGGCCATCACGATTATAGTAATCCGCATTTTCCGATCAAATTTATATATAATATTAAATTAAATAAAGAAAGCTTATTGAAGATATACTGAGAAACCATTAACCATTTAGCAAAAAATGCAACAAATTATTTGCTATTAATAAAACATTTCAAAAATTAGTGTTGATAAATATATCGAATGTGCAAAGCTACTCATAGGATATATATGCATATGTATCAGTTTTGGAAATAATTTTAATGATAAGAATACCAATATTATTACAGAACAAGCGATGAATCTGAAGTAATAATATTGTAATATAGAGATAATATCATCTTGTATGACAATGTTAGAAAAGTTATTTGTATAAGATCTCAGAGTAGATTTAAGCAATCTAAAAAAACTCACTCGCATAATGTTAATGAATATTACATGTAAACCCCTAAAAATAATCAGTTGTCTTTCACAAAATTACTTCGCGGTATCCGACAGGATAGGATGGGGGACTTTTGATTTCTTTTTTGATAGGACGAGTCGAGAAAGACTGGAGGGTCTTTAGAGACCGGCCTTGGGAATTACTTTACCTGCAGTGTACCCTTCGGTAGGTTGTCTCGGTAGGTACGGCTTGCAAGCTCTCATAATAAACTTAGACCGAGAGACAGTGTGTTACTGAATAACCAGATTCAGATTCACCCTTTGACGAAGAAGCGGCACGGTAACCGACCAACCTCACATTGCTCCTGCACATCCCCTCCTAGAGTTGATCATCCCATCCACAACAATAAGACAGCTGCGTTAATGTCTCTTCACTTGATTACTCTTCGCCTCAATCTTTGTCTTTTATCATCTTTTTTTTTACTTTCTGTATACGTGTGTACACAAAGAGTTGATAATTCACGTGCCTGTGAAGGACACGCTTCGCCGAACTCATCAGCCAGCTGCTGCTGTTTCCCGTCTCTCGCAATCGCGGAACACGAGCCGCATTTCTTTCCTTTTTATAAACGTTCTATTAATTATCCGACGTTATTTAGAAAAAAACAATGTGAAAGAGTTGCGTTATATTATTTTACGTTGTCATGGTACAAGTAGATGACTGAAAGAGCTCGGCAAGAAACGAACGAGCGTACCACCCAGTTCTCAGGAATAGCGGGAAGTGTAACGGGAAGCTTTCTTCATTGCTGTCATTTTCAGGATCGAATAAGAGCATATCTATAAATCACATTTATCGATCATACATCGAAACATTTGCCGTCAGAAACAATGCAAACAAAAAAAATATAGATATATAGATATATAACGAATATAGTATTTATAGATACACCCTCACCGGTCGTCGCTGCGCCGCGCTGCAAAAATAGACCACTTGACCGATTAACGATAGATCATGATCATATATTCATAAAGAAAGACATAAAGTTTAACAATCTTATTTAACAACATCTTTTTCTCTCTTATCATTCAATCATATTAATATTAGAAGTAATAGTTTTATAGATGTTGAACTCTATGATCTTTTCCCGCATTAAAGACCGTCGCTATGACAAAATATTATCGCATTACTGATTTAACGCGACATAATAATTTCCTATTTAATTTAAATAATTGGTCAAGTGATCTCGCGCCACTATTACCGTACACACCATAGATTCTCTCCCTCTTTCTTTCTGTCATCACATGGAAGTGTTGAATAAGCACACACGTGATAATGCATGTGCGCTGCAATAACAACAGTAAGTTCGCACAACCCAAACAAGAGATAAAATCAGCTCATACACTACATTCGCGCGCTGCCAGAACCATCGGTATCGATTAGTGGAATCAAAATCCACTCAGATGAAACTGGCAAACAATTTATAATTTGCGGCAACACTACAAATCCTCAAAATAGTCAAAACGCACTTGATGTTGCTGCAAAACGCGCAATGCTAGAAAGAATATTCTTTTCAGTTACTTTGACAATAATCCCCTAAACACTATAAAATATTTCTTTATTCTTTTGACTATAAGAGATCTTTTAAAATGTTATAATAAGTTTAATGTCAAAAATCATGTCAAAAAAAGAAAAAGAATTATCTTAAAAACTTAAGATCCATATCTCTCTTTTTTAGAACATCCGATCAAGTCTTCAATTGTTTTGAGTAATATATTATTTTCAATAGAGAAAAATTCGCAAGTTTTTGCAAAATATCCAGATTGGAACGCGCCTATCAGAAGCTGTTATATTGTTTAGGGTTTTATGTTAAAACCATCGCTTAATGTCGTTCTGAAAAATTCAATTCTGCTCACGACATGAAACGCAGTTCTTTTGGTTTTACAGGATGAAGGAATGTGCACGATCTTCAATATGTAAAGCTCGCGATTATGCACTCGACATTTCTCACATACTTATTCCATAGGAGATAGCTATTAAAGAAGATTCGGAACTTGCGGATCAATCTACGGATCAATCTCAACGATGGAAGATCGTGCACCGCGCGAAAGTTGCTTCGCAAGGATAGAAAGCTTCTCGTGGTAACGGCGCAAATGAATTCCGTTCGGTCCGCTTATTTCGCGGAGAACTAAGCGCTGTAGCTCGTGCACATACGCGCGTTGCATTTGTACTCCGTCAAGAAATGTCAATGAAGACCCAAGGATGGCGGAACATTTCCTGCTAATTAGAACAAAAGTATCATACGATCAAATAAAATAAATTTATCTGCTCTCCTTGATCCAGAGATGTCCACAGAATTATTATTAATTTCCGTTATTTCAAGAATTTAGAGGAAAGGTAATATAATTTTCAGGATAGGATGGGCAAATATCTTTTTACAGTTAAAAGACTTCTGTGGCAATCTGTTATAATTCAAGGAGCGTAATGTACTATTCCTTACTCGACGGTTCCGCCGTCTATACCTTGATCGAAGTAAAGACGCTCGCGAACATGTGCGTGACACGTCAGATTAATTTACTGGCTAGTGGAAATAGCTCTAAAACATACCTTGGCTTCGTCAAGTCTTGCTAATGCTTTCAAAAGA
This sequence comes from Aphaenogaster ashmeadi, assembly GCA_003063805.1. NCBI lineage: Eukaryota > Metazoa > Arthropoda > Insecta > Hymenoptera > Formicidae > Aphaenogaster > Aphaenogaster ashmeadi. Next base: position 47,398 of record NJRQ01000946.1, read on the forward strand.
TTACCAAGATCACTCCGCACGCAATAAAGGTCCTGGAACAGGCAAAATATATAAATTATTTCTATAATTTATATTTTGTTCAAAATAAAAAAATGTTTATGCAATAAAATACTGGTTTGCTAAACTAATAAGTCGTGCATTCTTGAATCCACATACACGAACCAAAGACTGATAAATAAATCTTATTAGCGTAATAACTAACGTAATAACTTTTACCATATAAAGAATAATGCTCGACTTCATCTTAGAAGCAAGAACTTTGTTTTCTGCAGCTTAAGAAGCCATTTAGATGCTTTGTTTTACGTTTAAGTAATAGTTAAACTGTAATATATGTTCGTAATGTCGATTTTCTCACGGGATTGTATTGTAGCGCTGTGACATAAGCTTGAACGGCTTGTTCCATGTCACCAGCTGCTACAAGTGCCGCAGCTAAGTTGATGTAACCATCGATGAAGTCGGGTTTCAGCCTAACAGCGTGACGATAATTCTCCAGCGCCTCTGGTAGCTGTCCGCGTTCTTTAAACACATTTCCCAAATTGCTGTATGCCTCCGCCAATAATGGGTTTTGCTTTATCGCTAAGGTGCTATAATGCGCCGATCTAAAATGTACAAAGTTATGACTTCATATACATATATATATCGACAAAATATAACAATTTGAAGACATATGCCCATCTCTATATGTGACATATTTATAATAAAAGATTGAATACGACAATAAGAGACTACTTACTTCTCTAATCTCCTACATTGGAAATGAATGGAGGAAAGTAAGAGAAGAACCCCAGTATTGTTTGTCTCCTGTCGCCATAACTGCATACAGTGTCTTTCAGCATTCTCATAATCTCCCGCCTGATATTCTCTGTGAGCGAGTTCCAGCAACCCTGAAACAAAAATCAAGGCACGGTATGAGATATTGGAGTATTTGGATCAATATTTGACTTTGACAAGTTTTCATCAAAGAAACAAGATATTTCTCTACTTTGTAATTTCTCCTATCTTTTATTCACTTCATTTAATAGCACAAAATCCAGTAGTAAATATAGAAAATATTTCCGTTGTTTCTCAATAAGTTTTTATAAAAACTAAAAACTGATTAATTAAATTATAACATATATATATATGTATATATATATCAATCTATTAATTCTAAGACTTTTCGTTTGGATCTACCAGATCCCAATTCAACCAGTACGTCTAACAATAAGTATATATTTTAAATTATAAGATTTATACTATGTTAGCAGGAATCGTTTATATTTTTACTTTATGACTAGTTGTTCTGTTTCCTCCGATTATTTGCTAGAATTGTTATACGAGTGAACACACACACACACAAAGGAAACTAGAAAGAAACTGGTAAACCAGGAAGAAAGACAATTAAAGACAAACGTGAGAACGAAGGGTTAAACATACAAAGAGAATGGCAACCTCCCCTTTCCACTCTCAAAATAGTAGGTATCATAAAAATATGACAGAACAAATACATCTAATCGAATTAACGTCAAGCAGATTTATATTGTATCCACGATACATTGATCGCAAATTTAAACCGATTCGCATTTATCGGTATATACTACAAAACCTAACACGACGTTCAGGTCAACCAATGATCCCTGAAACTGTCGCCCTTGACAAAGAAGCGATATTCAGGAAATGTACGAACAATAGGTATCTACAGCCACGTTGATGGTTTGATTGTCGGTTAGGCTGATGAGCTCCTTGCCCTGGGGGTCCTGCGTGACTACCAGAAGGTTCTGTCCATTCTGCCAGTCACCGTCCTCGTTCTCCATAGTCGCGATCAGTCCGTTGGAGCCCTTGAGCGCATTACCCTTCTTCTCCGTGACATGCACGCTCATTTTCGACAGTGGAGATATTTCACGATAGAGAATTAATTAAATACAGAGAGTCCTTTCTCACGTTGATCGCGGAAACTTGCAACTCTTCGCTTCCACGCGCCTTATCCCGACTCTGGCAAATGTTCCGGAGCGGCGATTTTCAAACTCTGGCAGCGAACGTAATTTTTTCTTCGCTCGCTTATACTTTGCCGACTTTGCCTCGAGGCTCTAGCTTCGCTACACGTACGCTCTGCCTAATTCACCCTCTACCCTCCCTGCCTGTCTACGAGAGCGCAGGCAGCGCAACGGACAAGCCGATTGGTCGGCGCTATAGCGGACTGCCGCGTCAGATTGGAACGAAAAGAACGGTGGAGCGGCGAGGGGGAATTTCAGGAGCGTACGTATTGACACTATCGCACACATTGTGAACATCGTTGTTGTTTCACCAAAAAAATTCATTTTTCTTTGCACCTACGTTATACGTTTTTCTCGTTTTACGCTTAAAAAATATTGTTAATCATTCTAAACTCGTATACTGACTTTTATAATTAAAGTTATAAAATTAGTCACAACTAATTTAATTTATAATAGCTAAAATTCGTTAAATACGAGATCGATCTTATCACTGTCCTATAATACTTCTATGAAAAGAACGACTGGAAAAATTAATTTATATAAAAAAGAATTATACTCCATTTTCAAAACCACTTAAAAAATAATACGAATTCCGAAAGCGATTTTATCTGCAACAAAATTGCGCCCATCGTAAAACATTCCTTTCTTTAAACAGAGCAAGTTTAATTTCATACATTTTTTGACTATCAATTTCCGAAATAACTATACATATAGATGTAACAATCATCTTGAAAGCGTAATAATGTCATATTATTATTGTTATTAGTTATTATTATTATTATTATTATTATTATTATTATAGTGTATCTTCTAGGTAAAAAAATATGACATTGAAGTTACTACGATGCTTAACGATTGCTTAAACTTTTCTAATTAATACCATACGATAAAAATTAAAGTTTCGACTTGGATCATTTGCAAATATGAGTTAATATTCGTATCATCGTTGCTACCAATCGCTATACACGTTCCTGCCCTGGGAGAGCCAAGGCAGGAGAAGCTATCGCAACGAAAAAGGAAGGAGAGAGAGAGAGGGGGAGAGGGGGGGAGAGAGAGAGAGAGAGAGAGAAGGGAGATCTCCCCTCTCAGTGCAGAAGGCAGATGGAATAGGTACCCAGTGGAATATTCCATTGTCGCGTTCAACGAAAGGGGGAAGAAGCGAAGAGAGGAGGTATCCGCTATCGAGGAAGGGGTAGCAAAGCTTAACCGACAACGCGATGCCGGTGAATTTATGAAAAAACCGAGAAGATACTTTTGTCCCAACCGTACACGGTGCCAATGTGCGGTCAAAATAAAGCGTACTGATTAAAAGCACACATTTATCTTCTGATTATCCCGTAAAGAGTAAAATCTATAAGGTGAAGTAGAAAACGACATTCAGGATAACTTAGGAAAATGTGACTTGGTAACAGTGATCAATTGAACAGAATTGGAATTTACGATAAGAGATTTTGTGGGTTCTTATTATTTTATCATTTAAATATCACGCTAAAAAGATGATATATGTGTGGGAACATAGATCTTATCTCAGAATATTAAATTATTTCATATTTCAGAAAAACTTGGCGTGTACTTATTTTAAACTCGGATGCATTAAATATTATTTCGCTTGTGAGATTCTCAATTTTTTACTCAAAATTGTTATGTAGTAACACAATTTTAAAATTGTGTAAAATTGCAAAATAAAAACTACAATCCATATACGACTGTGTTACTGCGTTTTATAAATGCAAAATATCAGAAGGACATAATGTGACATAATTGTAAGTAACGTTTATTTCAACAAAGATATTCAAATCAATACGAGTTTGTAAGCGCAAATGTTCCTATCCAATATGACATCCACAAACGTTATATAATTTTTCATAGTACTGGCAGGAAGTATCGATACTAGTTTTGTATTCACTCAAATCCTTTTCAACCAAGTGATAAATCTTAAATTGATCCATTTCTATAAATATTAGTAACAATCATACTGTTATCATAGATAGTGTTTAAAATCAAGACTGAAGGAACATTAAATCTATTAGATTTTTTTTCAATTGTTTCCAATAGCCAATAGCTCATTTTACCCTTTTCTTATATTTTCTGTATGCAGCATGTGTATACATAGGTATATTAGATACACACACGTGTATATATATATATATATATATATATATATATATAATTAAAATTAAAGAGATATATACAGCTTGATTTTAATTTTTATGATAGATTCATTAATAAATTCGAAATCTAAATTTCCTTTAAAAATATCAAGATTCCAATAGTTGCTATTTCTAAATTATAAGCAATTAGAAAGTTTTCACAAAATAAGCTGTAAAGCTAAAATAGAGGACATATTGTCTTCATATTATTCTTTAATGTCAAATTTAATGTCAAATGGACTTTGATAAAATTTCAATTCAAAATTTAACTGTATAATAATGTATAATGTTGAAAATTATAAAATTGCTACGATGATGATTTTCCTCAGCAGTTTTGCTAAAAAGATAAATTTCCAATTGGTCGGACGATCTATCGTTGAAATTAAGGCCCTGAGTGAGATGTCTTATATGTACATAACATATATGCTCGCTTGATATGTGCACTCATGTGTCGTATGTATTATATATGTATTTGTCTCTTTATGTGCACTTCTTACACTATGCGAATCATTAACACACTGAAAATGGAATACTAGGAGCAGCATCATATGCTTTTATATGCCATTCTCCGCCGCCATGGAAAAGAATAAAGGACGAGTCGGGACAAGTACAAGTACAAGTACAGGTGCAGATGCAGGTTAAAAGAGCAGAGAAGCTACGTTTGTTCCGGAAAATGAAAAAATCTAAAGAGGTGCTAACGTACCAACGGTCGACAGCTGTTGAATCTCGTTCATCTTCAATATCACATTGGTGCCCGCTATCTGCTGGTGGCCCTGCTGCTGTTGCTGTTGCGGTTGCTGCTGAGCCTGCATGGCTGCAGGGTCTCGTCTCGAGTGGTCTCGACTCTCTTGTAAGAACGAGGACAGGACAGGGACGAGGAGGGGGACGTGAAACGCGAAACTACAACTACGGAGCGCGACGCTGGAATTTGGAAATTGGCGATCCGCCGTTACAACCAACGCGAACAATCACGCCCGGGATTGCGATTCCAACTCTGATAAATGCACTGACGTCAAACGGCTGATACGGCTTTTGATACGCACATTAACGCGATTCTCAGGCGCGCGCCATTATGAATCTTCTTCGCGACTTGCGTTGCGTTGCGGCTCGCAATGCGACTTGCGACTTGCGAGTTGCGAGAGCGCCGGAAGGCGGAAACGGCGGATACAGGCGGAAACTCAAGAGCCACGTTCGGCCTAGAACTCTAGTTCGGCCCAGTTCGGGCTACGTTCAGAAATCCTACTCGATGGGTAGAGTAGCGTTTATTAACCAATCATGATAAAGAAATTTTTGTTCTTATTGTCCTGATTGGTTAATAAAGGCTACTCTCACTGATCTCTATACTAACTGGATAGACTATGGCTGCGGTCAACTTGACACTACAAATGCTTCGAAGCGTTCGAATGACCTATCAGAAGAAAGAATTTTACAAATTGACCAATCAAAGAATGCTTCAAAGCATTTGTAGCATCAAGTGGACCGTAGCCTATATCCTTTGAAAGCACTCTGAATTGAAGCTCACACAGCGCCTCGGAATGTTCAATAAGGTACTATACACATGTCATGGCGCTACGCTGTCGATAAAGATGAATAGGGGGGTTATTTAATCGAGTGCAGTCTTAAAATAAAATTATTATTTTCAATTCCATAAACAAAATAAAATATGAAATAAAATAGAGAATTCTTAAAATTTGTAGTTATAAGTTCAAATATAAAATTATATAATCAATTATTTTGCAACAAACAAATAAACATGGACAAATGAAGTGTAATTTATTAACTCAAATTTATATTTAATTATATTAATAACGAATAACGAATAGCGAATAACGAGACACAAAAGGTTATAAGACAG